>BSBM01001183.1:600000-777500 GCA_027924585.1 Larix kaempferi
TTAGGATTTTTGAGCTGTTTTTATACTCACCTGAACCCACAGAGATTTGACACCATCTGTCACCATTGAGTCCCCGAGACATTCTCGGCGCCTCAGGGGCGAGCCCCCACAGCATGGTTCTCTTGACACCACCCGTCATAGATTCCGATCATCATCTGTTGATACCACTCATCACAGGTCTAGAGCCTTGTCACTTGACTCCACTCGTCAGCGACGTAGGACTCCGTCACCAGATAGTGACGCCCCTTACTTTACCTCTGATTCTGACGAAGAGTCTGAGAACCCTATTTACACTGCCCCTACTAGCCCCATGGCTGGCACGACTTCCACTCCGTTTATCATAGGGACCATTGGTGGCACATCCACCACTACACCAGTTACTACACCTGTTTTGGGCATGCCCTCCATGGGACTCCCATCTACCGTCCCCCTCACGGTACCTATTCCCGCAGCGGGAATACCTATCCCCACTACATCAGTGGCTCACACTACCCATGGTGGTGCTGGACCATCCTCCACTACCTCAGTTCCCCCACTTGGGGGCACCACCCCAAATCTTGCCCCTCCACCTGGGGGCACTGGCCCCAATTTGGTCCAACCCACTACTGGGTCACATCCTTCTTCCAGTTTTCCATTCATGGCTAGCCTCAACCTACCCGACCTGGCCAGATTGACCAACGATACTATTCGCCACGACCCTACATGGCCTCATATGCCTACCAAACTCCCCTCTGACATCCCTAAGTTCGAGGGTGAGGCCGGTGAGGACCCACAAAACCATATCATGTCTTTCCACCTATGGTGTTCCTCTAACTCCATAGTGGATGACTCTGTTCGCCTCCGTCTCTTACAGCGCACCTTCACTGGCTCTGCAGCCAAGTGGTATATCGAGCAACCTCATGGGACCCATGCCACCTTTGCATCCCTGGCCTCGACCTTCCTGCAGTTCTTCCAGTTGCCTGTCCGCTATGACGCGGGCGTTGAGATCCTTCTATCTTGTAGACAAAACACGGCTACCCATATCACGGACCACATCCATGAGTGGCGTCAACGCCGTAGATTATGCAAGATCAAACTAGACGACCGTATCTTCCTAGATTGGTTCCTCAAATCCCTTCTCCCTGTTATTGCTAAGGATGTGGCATCAGAAAGACCCCAGTCTGAAGAAGAAGCCATCCTTAAGGCCCAACAGTTCGACCTCATTTACGCCCAATCGGGTTACCTTTATACCATTATACCTGACGCCCCTCACGGCGAGTCCTCCCAGCATGATGCGCCGGGGGCATCCCACGCTACAGATGGTATCATTGGCCGTGTTTCTTCGCATCCCCAACCATTTTCTATAGCACGTCCTACCCTTGGCCCCGACCTGTCGCGGGCTACCTCACAGTCTGGAGCAACTAACTCGTATGCTCACATGACACATCACCATTCCCATGGACCGTCATGTCCACCTCAGTGCTTCGGGTATGTGACTCCTGCTTATGCTCCCCCAGTCGCCCATCAGCCTTACTACCATCAGCAGGCTGCCCCCGCTCCTGCACCTCCACAAGCCCAACCCGCTTATTATACGCCACAGGAAGCCCTTGCGGTAAACCCACAACCTGCTCCGCAGCCATATCAGCAACCCCCTCAAGTTGCTGCACCTACTCAGCCTCAACCTACATACCATCCACCGCAGCCCGCTCCAGCACCTGCGCAACCTCAAAATCCACCTGTTGCCCAAGGGCAAGTTTACGCCCAACAGAACCCGCAGCAAAACCAGAACAACCAACGTAACCAGGGCCAACAGAACCGCGGCAAGGGCCGTAATCGAGGGAACAACCAACCTGCCGACCAAGCGGGTCAACCGACTAATCCCCCCGATAATAACAATGCGGCCCCCGCTAATCAAAACCCTGATCGCCCGCCCAAGCAGGCTAAAAACCCCAATCTGCGAACAAACCACCCTTGTTCTATTTGCGGGGTCTATGGACACTACACACATGCTTGCCCACACTTGGAGCGAGCTCGGCAACTCTGGGTTGACGAGGCCCATCGCCAAGGGCATGCGGCTCCCCAAGCGCCACCCAACCTCCCCCAACCTCAACAACCCCCTTTGGTGCTGCAAAACCCCTTACCGACCCAAGGCGTAGTGAACACTCAGCCGTTGGCTCCCCCTCAAGCCAACGCGCCCCAACAACAACAAATCACTTACGCTGCTCCTGATCAACCCATGTTTGACTCAGGTACCCACCATTTGCTGATGATGTCATCCACTGACGTCAACCTCCAGACCCGTCGGAACCAATATGGCTCCACCTCTGAAACCACTCCCACGGATAAAACTACTAACGCCCATCCCACCGATCAGGCGTTACGTATACCTCCCCCTCCCATAGATGGAGCTGCAAAAGCCCCTCGTTTCCCACTTCGTCGTCTCAACAATAACCCCAATACGCGCGCTGCGTCAAACTACAGCATTGTAGACGACCTAGCCCAATCTCCCGCAGCCATGTCTGCATTAGAAGTCTTGAAGAACTGCCCTTCCCAGCGCAAGACTTTACTCTCCGCCATTGGGGGGATTGACCCAGATGATTCACATTTGATGGCATTTGATTTAGACCAGTCTGAACCACGCCTACCTTCCAGCTTAGCATTCCAAGTTACTGTCTCCGTTAGGAATCTTGTCATCCATCGGTGCATCATCGATGAGGGTGCCTCCACATGCGTTATGTCTACATTTGTATGGCAGAAGCTGGGGTCCCCTCCTCTCCAGCAGTCCACCACTGCATTACGCGCCTACGACGGTCGTTCGGCTCAGCCCCAAGGCCTCCTAGCCAATGTCCCCGTCCAGTTAGGTGGCAAAACTGTACTCATTGACATTGAGGTAATCAATGCCCAATTGGATTATAACCTTTTACTGGGCCGCAGCTACATGTATGCCATGCGGGCGGTTGCATCTTCTGTCTTTCGCACCATGATGTTCCCCCATGAGGGACGCGTGGTTAAGGTTGACCAGCTCACCTACTATGATCCCAGTGCTCCTGCGGCAGCTGAAAATGTTCTCCCCATGGTTGAACAACCTGTTTCTCCTGCCACCACCTCGTTTATTTCCTCTACGGGGCCTGGAGTCTACTCAGACGCGCCGACGACCTCCACCTTTCAATCCATTCCGCCGCCGTCATCTACGCCCGAAATGTCTGACTTATGTACCTTGTCCCACGACAACCTACCACCTAATACTCAACCACCCTTGTTGCCAAAACCACCATTGGTACCTAGCCACATTGGTGTTACACCGATCCATACGATCCCCTTCCTAGTCCCTCCATCGGGAGTAGTAAGCGCCCCGGTCATGGCTACCCTTAGCCTCCCTGGGTTAACTTTGGGATTACCTGTATGGTATCTTTCGCCTCCCGTTCGCCCGCCGACACCAGATGTCGTCCTCCAACCGGTGCAACCCATGGCTACTACCACTCAGCCACCTCCCGGTGTCTCTACCCCTTCGTCCTCCACGACACCCCCTCCTCCTCCCAAACCCACTGGGTGCAGAGGTCCACAACCTTACACTCTGTACCACCTCCAAAGACAGTAAAAAACCCTCCAGTATTTCATGCTCCTCCCAAATGCTCGCTGTGCGACGAATTGGGCCATGCGACCCACCAATGCCCACAGTTACCAGCATTGCAGAAGCACATGCAAATGCTCGACGATGACCCCAACATCCCAACTGTCGAACTAAACCCCACGCCCAAGCCTAAAGATAAGTCCCTACGTACCAACGACTCCTGCGCCATATGCGGTATTTACGGGCACTATTCACATCATTGTCCCGATCTCCCGGATTACAGAGCGGCTCTCTATGAGATGAACAATCTGGATCTTGAGACGGCACCACCCACCATTGAGGAGATTTACCCCCCGGTCTCTCCCCCTTCCTAAGAGGTTAATATCATCTATATGATCTCTTCCACCACTACCCCCTCGTCAACCGATTTGACGACGCAAACTTTCCGTACCGATGAGGAGATTCTTGAGGCCCTTACTGCCCCGGATTATCCCTGGGATGATATGCATCACCGCTCCTATTTTATCCCTGAAGAATCCTCCTCTAGCTCCGCTACCCAATACGCGGTTGAATCCAAAGACTTCCTCCCCACCAAGGTCGACTGGTTCAAGGACCCTATTCCTACTCCATATGCCTTCGAGGAAGGTAACATGGCCAACATCTCACCTGTCATCCAAGTTGATATCGCTGCCCCAGGGCGTGCCCCTGAACTCATCACTTTAGGAGCCTCTTGCAGCGAGTCTGAGATTGAGGACTACATAAACCTTTTCAGAGAATTCCGTGATGTCTTTTCCTGGCCCTATACCGAAGTGCCCGGTCTTGACCCCGCCATCATAGAGCACCACCTTGACACCTCTGAGTCAAGGGGCATAATAGATTCCCTCGACCCGGGGATAGGGGGCATGATCAATCATTTTGAACCTTCCCCATCACATCTATCTCAGCACGTCAATGAACCCATTGTTCAAACCCACACATATGTGATACATAATCACAAACCCCATGCACATAGCATGGGGGCAGGTCATTAACCCTGCTCACTTTTTTCACATTTGTGATCTCAACCATTTTTGAGGTCACATATCACTTGTATATTTGCTTTTATACAACTAGTTATTTCCTTTGACCATTCCGGAGTCCTTATGAACTCCGTTTTTCGCACCATTTGCACTGCCGGATTCATTTTTTCCGCGCTCGTGATGATGCTTGAGATCATTTCTCGCTCTCACCAGAACCTTTATTGACATTGTGTCCCGACACCTTGTCACCCCGGTTTGCGTGCCACATCGGCCGTTCTCCATTTTTCACATGTTTTATATCATCGGATTCATTTTTTCGAGCTGGTGATGATGCTTGAGATCATTTCTCGCTCTCACCTCCATATTTTTTGGGCATTTTTCAAAATGCCCCCGTCACCTCGGTTTGCGTGCCACCTCGGCCGTTACCCGTTTTTGACATCCTTTATATTGCCGGATTCATTTTTCCGAGCTCGTGATGATGCTTGAGATCATTTCTCACTCTCACTTGGTACAATTTCAACATTGTGTCCCCACACCTTGCTGCCTCGGTTTGTGCGCCACATCGGCCGCTGTTGGATTGTTCCACATTTTAACATGAGCCATTCACTCCTGTCACACTGCAAATGTCTCGTTATTTTGCCACCATTTCATCTACCCCGCTGTCAAGCACTCTATTTGCAGATAATTAAATATCAAACACATAGAGTAGATGAAATTTACTGTCAACCCGAGAAAGTCTTTTTATTTCAAAGGATAAGTGCACAATATATGCTTAAACACAAAACCATTAGAAGTGAATACTTTTACCTTCTATTATCCATATTCATCCCAAGAACCTATGCAATCCCAAGTGCCTTCTAACTGCTGTACTACAATTCTTTTCTATTATGCATCAAGAATAAATAGTATCAGATCTAATCAACGATTGCAAGAAGGAAATCTCATTCGCATTCTAAAATAATCACTTGTTTAATCTAACCAAGCTGGGAATCATAAAGCATGACCTGCACATTACTCTAGAACTTTAATGAAAGAGATTGAAGCAACTGTTCTAAGAAACTGAATTGCAGAATATAAATCAATCAACACATAACAGGAAAGCTAAATTGTAAGAGCTCCTGGGATTATGTCTCAGCTGTAGGATGAACACGGCAGTGTGAACATAAATTGAAATGTGTAAAGCAAACCTGACTCAGTCGACTGTTATTCTATACCATTCACCAATCTCACAGAAATATAATCTTCTACTGAGAAATCCACACAATAAATATTGCTGTTGCGTACAAGAGAAAGACAAAGCATCACACAACAAGAAAGATGAAATCCTAAATTAACGCAACAATCTCTGTGGAAGACGGGCCCAGTCTTCACACAGAGATGCTGGTTGAACAACACTCTCTTTAACTCAGAAGTAACTCCTTATATTAACAGAAGAATGAGTACACAGTTTTGGCTTGGCTGCTAATACAAGATAAATTAATTGTTTGTTTTCCAACCCCTCGGTCGAGGCAATTCCCCATATTTATACATACAATTTGCAACATCTCAACCTATAATTGGGAAGCCATGAAGATCTCTGATCTTCAGGCGCCCTAAATAATCTAGCTATTACAATGTGTGGCAGAACTGAAATATCCAAATATGAGAGAGTTATTCATTGTCCCAAGAGTGGCGGTCCTTCCATCTCACAGCTGGATTCGAGCAGCGACATACTTAAGATAGCACTTTCTGTTACAGCTGCCCTGCCACGACTGTGCCTTGATTGACGATTTGAGCCCCGAGGAACCTTCTACAAGCAATGAACGTCCCTTCCTTCATGACTCGTTCAGCTCCGATCTTCCTGCAGTCTATTTGTCTTACTACCTTCATAAATCGCATCATGTTAGCACGAATTAAGAGATGCACAGCTTTAATCATCACAATCATAAGTATTAATACAATAAAACAATAATCGGCCATACCTTGGTAATTTGGGGAATAGATAAGGACAATAAGTCGAATTGCCAAGGTAATTGGTGTAAGACAAGGTAAGGGAAGATGATAAATGATGGTCAAAAAGGGCCAATTCTGGGCTCAACATCTCCCCCCAACTATCCTGTTGCATGTCCTCATGCAACAACCTGCATCTGAATATTGCACTGAACTCTGTCCAGGAGAGAAGAAGGAATGTAGATAAATCAGGCATCCCCTCTATCTTTTTGAAAGGCTTCTGTGAGTAACCTGGCATCTTCCAACTTCACTGTTTCCCTTCCACTGCTACTTGCTGATGTCTGGGAATGCACTTGGTGTGGTGGGAATCTTTCTGCAGTTTTCTTGTGCTATGCCTGAGGGAGTTGAAAAGAAATCCTCAATCTGAGTCCAACTCAATGACATCTCTAGGAGGTGAAAGCACTGGTTCTTGTGGGACAGTGTCTTCCAGCGCATCTAATCTTAACAAGGGAGTTGCTGGTTCTTGTGTAACAGCAACATCCCTTAAACCTTCTTCAGCAGCTGCCTTTATTGCTTTTGGAGACACTGGTTCTTGTGTAACAGTGTCTTCTTTGTCATTCTGCTGCTGAGACTGGATATCCTTTTCAATTTGCAGCTCCTCCTCCAAGATTTCAGTGTCACCTGAGCATGGTGTCTGTACCTGTTCATCATCACTCCATTGTGTATCAGGAATGATATCTACTCCCAGGTTATCTCCCAACTGCAATTCAGGGGTTCTTGCTGCATTTTCCAAGGATGTTGGTTCTTGTGTAACAACATCCTGGCTTACCTTTTCATCCTTCTTTTGCTGCAGCTCCTCTTCTATGAGTTCTGTATCATGAGAGATTTCTGGGGTCACCACCCATAGTTCATCGTTAAATGCCAGAGTATCCTCTGTCCCAGCTTCTTCTCCTGTCTTCTCAGTCGGTTGGACGGTCATATTCAGGGTTGCTGGTTCTTGTGTTGCAGCATCCTGTTCCAACTTATCACTGTCCTGCCTTTCCGTTTCTTCTTCCAAAATTATTGTGTCCTGAGAACGTTCTGGGGTTACAGCACAAAATTCTTCACTATCCTCCAGAGTATCCCTTGGCTCCATGATCTCTGTGTCATGGGAACATTCTGGGGTCTCACTATATTCTTTTATAAGCTCCAGAGCATTCTTCATCTCCCGTTCCTCTCCCATCTGTTCTATGATTTCTATGTTGTGGGAGCATTTTGGGGTTGCCATACATTCTTTATAAATTTCCAGGGCATCCTCCACTCCAAGTTCTTCTCCCATCCGTTCTATAATTTCTGCATCATGGGAAGTGGCAGCTGCAGCAAGGATGTTTAAAGGTGCTGGTTCTTGTGTGACAGCACCTTCTTTTTCCACTGCTTTCCCTTCTGTGGCTACAGGCTGTTGTGCTGAATAGGTGCTAAGTAAAATTTTATGGCCTGCTTCCTCAAAGATTTCCCCACAGGTGGGGCAGAGTATTCGCTCATCCTTTTCCCCAGCTCCAGCAGAAGCTGATTCCTCCACTTGGTCTGCAGCCTCTATTAATGTGTACATTTTTCTTCCACCCTGCTTCCTACAGGTTTCCTTCCAAGTTTCCAGCTCCCTTCTAAGTGCTTGGAGCATCCCTCAACTCCAGGCTCTTCCTCCACTGGCCTTTGTGGAGCATCCCTCGGTTTTGGTGTAAGGATTGGGGGTTCAACCTGTGTTTCTAAGGTTGCCCATTTTGTTCTAGCTGCCTCTGCTGCTGTGATTGATCGAGTTCGTTTCCTTCTGATTGGTGCCACTAAATCAAACTCATTGGTGGCCCTCTTCCTTTTCTATGGCGTTTTCTTTTGTGACTTTCCTTTTTGTAGTGTTTCTTTTCATGGAGTTGGAATATAGGGGGGCAAAACAGAAGTTAAAGGAATATTTCCCTGCCCCCCATGCTGTTCTTCTTCAATCACAGCTCCTCCTCCTACCCACTCCGGTGAAGACTCGATTGTGACCATCTCAATATCTTCTTCCATTGCTCTGGCTCCGTCATCTTTAGGTTCCATTGTCGCAGCATTTGATGCTGCTCCAATTTCACCTTCTGTTGTCGGAGCTGCCCTGTTATCTAGGTTCTCCACAAGGGTTTCATCTACATTGTCGCCTGATGGCTCTGTTTGTGCTTCCCCTCGCTCTCCTTCAAATGCAGTGTCATCCCCCACTGGTTCTGCTTGTGCTGGGGATTCATACACCTCGAATGGCTCTGCCTGTGCCTCAGGTTGTTCTTCCTCTGTGGTTTTACCAACCCCTGATGGTCCTGCCTGTGCCCCCCTGTTGTTCTTTTTCCGTTTCATCCCTCCCGGATGGTCCTGCCTGTGCCCCCTGTTGTTCTTCTTCCGTTTCATCCCTCCCCCCAACTTCGCTGGAGGAACTCCGGTCCTCCTGTTGTGGCGGAACCGGTAATTGCTGCAATGGGATGACCCTCAAGGGAACAGGTTGCTGTGGTCGGGTTATAAATTGTTCCCATGTTATATGATGTTGGGCCAGGGTTCTTACAATAATTAACTTAATAAGGCCATGGTGGGTGAGGGAGGACAGTGGGTGCTTTGCAGACTGAACAAATGTTGCCATATGGCGCAAGTCGTGCAATAGATAAAATGGAATATTCAACAAAATGCCATGACGGAGATGAGAAAGCAAAGGAAGTTCAGAGTTGTACACAGTTTGGTATCTACCTTCGCAAGTTATGTATTTCTTGAGGAAGATAGCAACCTGGTCCCATGGCTGCGGCAGTGACTTCAATGCAATCCCTCTCCTGGATGCTTCAACTTGCTCCCCTGGAAGTAAAAATTCTTCCCGTGCAACCGTTGCAGGAACTCGACGGTTAAACCAAGGTTTTCCCACCATCGGGATAGCTGTAACCTCGGATATAATGACCTCCGAAACATCTATACACAGCCCCCACACCGTGGAGTGTGTTTTAGTAAGATTCAAGGCAAATTGCAGGGCTGCGTCCCGATCGAATCCGTCCAATCGTTCAAAGAACTCGACCCAGCCAGCAGCTTGAAAAATGGCCAGAACCTGCAGATTCCGTCTAAGTTCCCGGGTATTGAAAGGTTCATGGCGAACTGGAATGCCCATGGTCCTAGCTGCAAGATGAAACTGTTGTTCGACAGAGTACAGGATCCCAGAATGGAAGTTGCAGCACAGAGAATGCACGAATCGTTGAGCGGAGACGTTGAGCGAATGAACTAATTCGGAAAGTTAAGCGCAGAGAAGAGTTTAAAATTTTCATGCCGAATTGGGGAAGGTGGCAGTTATTAGTATTACGTCGTACGAGGGAAAGGTTTAATCAGGTATAAATGGTGGTACGAGTGAAGGTACGGCCAATCTCGTTTAAATGATATCAATACTTAATCACGTGATAAATGAAAGCCATACCTCATAAAACTGTGCGTCGGACGGCTGCGGAAACTGGTGGAGCATGGAGTTGGTGACGTCACGGAGCCGAACGCGTGCACAGTCAGACGTGGGGTCATGAAGACTCGGATAAGGCACTAATTTCCTTTGCCGGTAAAACACAAGGCGTCGCATCCTCCAGGTTAAAATGATGAGTTCGCCGGCAGGACTGGGATGAATCAACATCATGATTAGCAGGTTGAACAATCCTTCTGTTAACACGGGAGTTACCATTGCAAGTTGCCAAAGAAATGATAACACGGCCGATGAAAAAGCTTGTTGCAGCTGGCGGGAAAAAAGTTGCAGCCACCGGAAAAGAATTCACGGCAGCCGGAAAAAAAATTTACGATATCAGGGAAAATTACGGCTATCACGGAAAAGTTTTGCGGCGGCAGGAAAAAAACTTACAGCGGGCTAGAAAAGATTTTACGACTATGGAAAATATGTTGCAGCCGCTTGGAAGGAAATGGCAGCTACCGGGAAATGATGTGGCAGTGAGTTGGTCAATGAGGCGGCAGCCGCTGAGAAATAAGGTGGCAGCCGGTGGAAAATGATGTGGCGGCTGCGGGAAAAAGATGTTGCAGCTTCCAATGTTGCAGCCGCCGAAGTTACAGCCGCCGAAATTGCAGCTGTCAGAGTTGCAGCTGTCGGAAAAGATTTGACGGCTGACGGAAGAAGGACATTACGGCTACCGGGAAGTGAAATGGCCGTGGCTGGTAAATGGAGTGGCAGCTGCGGAAAATGAGATGGCAGCCGTGGAAAATGAGGTGGCAATAATTGGTGAATGAGGTGGCAACCATGGGGAAGATGAGGTGGCAGCCACGGAAACTGGAGTTGCAGCCGCCGATGTTGCAGCCGCTAATGTTGCAGCGACCGATGTTGCAGCCGCTAATGTTGCAGCCACCGATGTTGCAGCCGCCGATGTTGCAGCCGCTAATGTTGCAGCCGCCGATGTTGCAGCTGCCGAGAAAGTGGACGGCTGACAGAAAAAGGGCATTATGGCTACCGGGAAAAGGAGAATATGGTTGCCGGAAAAGGATAAACAGCTGCCGGAAAATATGTTGCAGCTGCCGGAAAATATGTTGCAGCTGCCGAATTTTTTTTTTTTTTTTTTTTTATAAACACAAGGACAGCACAGGGAGATTTTCATTACGGTCCCAAACTGATCGTTCTCCTGGCGCTTCCCTGAAATTTTTTTAAAGACGACAACAAGCAAAGAGATCAAATGCAAAGAGAAAGAAAACGACAACTATACGCTACAGCAAGAAATTATTTATGTACAACAAATATAGTTTTGAGTTTAAGATTTGGCAAAGGTAGAGAAATGTTCCTGCTCTGGTGCCAATTGATAGTTTGGATCAGCAGCAATCTGTGAAATGAATGCATCTTTCGAAATGGGCTTCCGATACAGTCGCAGTCTGTGGCCATTAGCAAGTAATGGTATACGGTTTTCATCAATGGTGACCAGGCGAACAGTGCCGTTGTCAAATACCCTGTCAATCAAATATGGACCCAGCCATCTTGTGTGTAATTTCCCTTTAAAATCCTTCTTGAATCTGGAGTCATATAATAGTGCCCAGTCTCCTTCATGGAAGATTTTCTTTTTGATGAATCGGTCATGCCAATTAGATCTTTGTTGCTGAAGCAGCACAGTCTGGTCTACCGCAGCTAACCGCTTCTCATCCAATTCATTTAATTGATTCAATCTTATTTTCTGGGCTTCTGTTACATCCAGGTTCATTTCAATGGCTGTTTTCAGGGTCTTGATCTCAAATTCAATTGGAAAGATGGCACTCTTTCCATACACCAGATCATAGGGAGAAAAGCCCGTGGTGTTGCGCCAAGTCATGCGATATGCCCACAGTGCTTCTGGAAGCCTGTCAGCCCAATCCCTTCGATGGCTTTTAACTGTTTTAGTAAGGATTGCTTCGATAACTTTATTAGTGCTTTCCACCTGACCATTGGCCTGGGGATGATAAGGTGAAGCTATCTTGTGCTGCACATGATACTTCCGGAGCAAGGATTCAAATTGGTGTGAAATAAATTGTGGTCCCCCATCGGTAACTACTTCCTTTGGTACCCCAAAACGGGTAAAAAATTCACTGTACAGGAAATCAATCACCGCCTGGTCATTTGCCTTGGCCAAAGCTACAGCTTCTACCCACTTAGTCATGTAATCTGTACACACCAGGATGTAAACCTTCTATTTGGAAGGAGGGTTGATAGGACCAACAAAGTCCAATGCCCATCTATCAAACGGTTCTAGTACCACTTGGGGCTGTAAAGGCATCTGATCTGTCTTATTAGGTTGGCCCATCCTTTGGCAGCTATCACAGGACTGAACATATCTTTTAGCATCTCTGAACAGTGTCGGCCAATAATAGCCCATCCGCAACGCCTTATGCCCTGTTCTTTTGTCTGCAAAGTGTCCTCCGCAAGGTTCATCGTGACAGGCCTTCAGTATATGAAAGATCTCATCTTCCCTTACACATCTTCTAATTTCAAGATCAGGTCCTGTGTAAAAGAGATGGCCTTTGAGCCAACAATACCTGGCACTTTGCTGAATAATTTTTCTTTTCTCTCGTTTAGACATATGTGGCGGAAGCTTCCCTGCAACCAAATAATTAGCAACGTCTGCATACGAGGGTGAATGAGCTGAGAGTGCGAATAAATGTTCATCCGGGAAAGCATCCTCAACAGGTGAACTGTCATCACTGTTAGTAAATCGTGATAAAAAATCAGCAACAACATTTTCTTTTCCAGGTTTATCTATAATAGTAATATCAAATTCCTGTAATAATAAAAGCCACCTGGTTACTCTGGCATTAGTGACAGGTTTATTCATTAAATACTTAATGGCAGAGTGGTCAGTATGCACAAATGTAGGATACCCAGTAATGTAATGCCGAAACTTATTAATAGAATAAACAATAGCAAGGAATTCTTTTTCAGTAACAGTATAATTTAGTTCAGCAGGGGCTAAGTTTTTACTAACATAATAAATATCATAAGGTACTTGACCATCCTGCTGTCCTAGTACTGCTCCAATGGCGGTATCAGAAGCATCTGAAGAAATGTGGAAAGGTATGGTCCAATTAGGTCCCCTTAAAATAGGGGCTGTGGACAGTTTCTCTTTAAGCTTATCAAATGCTGTCTGGCATGCTGTACTCCATACAAACTGTGCGTCCTTCATTAACAATGAAAACAAAGGAGAAGCAAGTTTGGAGAAATTTTCTATGAATCTCCTGTAATACCAGCATGTCCCAGAAAACTTCGCACCTCTTTCTGAGTTGAAGGAGTTGGTATATTTTTTATCACCTTAATTTTTGAAGGATCCACTTGAATACCATCAGTAGAGATGAAATGTCCTAATACCACCCCCTCACTCATCATCATGTGGCATTTTTCAGTGCTTAGTGAGAGGCGAGCTTGTTCACAGCGAATTAAAACTTTTTTTAAATTTTCCAGTGCTTCCTCAAAATCCCTACCATAAGGAGTAAAATCATCCATAAAAACTTCCATGCTATCATTTACCAATTCAGAAAATATGCCAATCACAGCTCTTTGGAACGTTGCAGGTGCATTGCACAATCCAAAGGGGAGCACCCTGTAGGCGAACGTTCCCCAAGGACAAGTGAAGGTGGTCTTATCCTGATCCTCTGGAGCAATCTGAATTTGATTGTACCCGCTGAACCCATCCAGGAAGGAGAAGAACTTCTTCCCAGATAGGGTATCAAGTACCTGGTCAATAAAGGGCAGAGGAAAATGATCCTTTTGTGTAGCTTTGTTCAGCTCCCTATAATCGACACAGACTCTCCATTTACCATTTTTCTTGGGTACAATTACAAGTGGGGAAACCCACTCACTTTCTGAGATAGGATAGATGAATCCTGCTTCCAAGAGTTTCTGGATTTCTTCCTTCACTATATCCCTCAGATTGGGGTTCATGCGTCGTTGGGGTTGACATACAGGCCGAGAGTCGTTTTTAATATAAATATGATGAGTGCACAGACTAGAAGGAATACCCTTCATGTCTGTATACTCCCAGGCGAATGCCCCCTTACGTTCCTTCAAGAGATTGGTTAGGCGCTTTTGTTCTTCTGAGGAGAGACCAAGATTGATGTTCAAAGTTCTTCCAGGCTCTACCTCAATAGGAATGCTTCTCGAATTTTTCAATACTGGGATTATGTTTGTGTCATTGGCTAGTGCTTCCTCCGTAAGCTGTTCTTGTTCTTCTTTACCGAGGGTACTGTTCAGGAGTTGATAAACTTCCTTGTCTACTGAAGTAGGTTCGCTAATGAAATTATTAATGGCATCGTCTTCTGTTTCATTTTTGAAGGTTAGTGCCTTCCCTATTGTTAGTAATGGCTGAACATCTTCCTCTTCTTCCTGTTCTATCCAAAGGGAGGTTTCAGTTTCTAGACTCGGCCGTGCTGGAGGGTACAGGGTGAGGTTTTTGGTTTCCATGCCATCAGATATAGTCATAGATCCTGATCGACAACTGATGCAAGCATTAGCTGTAGCCAACCAGGGCCTCCCCAAAATCAATGGATGTCCCCCCAGCTGTGATTTTGGTTGTAATACCAGAAAGTCGGCAGGGTATTCCCATGAGTCTACTGAAATAACAAGGTCGTCCAAAATCCCTTCAGGTCTGATGGTGGATCTGTCTGCCAATTCTAAGATAGTAGGGGTCGGTCTAATATTGGTGAATCCGAGCTTCTTTACAGTCTCCATTGTTATAACATTGATCGCAGCTCCTAAATCTACTAGTACGTTGGGTATCTGCGTTTGTCCTATGTGTACAGTGACAGTAGGATTGCCGGGATCCTCATACTTGGTTATAGGGGTTTTTCCAGTCATTAAAGCGGATAAATTCCCTATAACATGAACAGTAGGAGGATCTCTGGGTTTCCTTCCCGGTCTTTTAGTGCACAAGTCCCGAACAGTTCTAGCATAGATAGGTACATCTTGAAGAGCTTGTAAAAGGGGAATCTTAACATAAAGGTTCTTCAATTCTCCTAAGAGATTGAACTGAGGTTTCCCCCCTCTATGTGGCAGCATCAATCTCTCAGGGTAAGGTGGTTTCCTTACCAACTGGGTAGGCTGCGTGTTGTCCACTTTATCGTTGAATGTTTCAGCCGTCCCATCTGAGGGATGCTCAGCACCTTTAGTGATGGGAACCAGATCAAATGGATGCTGGGAACTCTCTTCTTTGTCATACACAGTTGGTGGAATATTTTCTGAAGTTACACGTTCTACTATCTTTCCAGACCGTAAGTGAATATCATTACAAGGTACAGGGGAGAGAGAGTAGGCCGGCATATTGAGAGCTTCCAATTGCTGGACTGTTTTATTATTTGGGTTAGGGTTAGGTTGGGCAGGCAGCTGAGGCCGTATTGGTATGTTAGGCACAGGATTATTTTGCAGCTGCAGCTGCGACTGCTGAGGTGGGTATTGAGGATATTGATGAAATTGAGGATATGGAGGATACGGTAACTGTTGAGGTGGAGGTGGTTGAGGAAACTGGTTCCCAGGATGGAAGTTCCTCCATCCAGGAGACCATGAAGTAGGTTGGTGTGGAGGCTGTGTCCAAGGACTCCATGAATTATAACCTTGCATCGCAGGTTGAGGGGAATTCCACTGAGCATAATTTGAAGGGAATTGTGTATTCACATTTTGCATATTAGTATTCCAATTATTCAAATTATTCAAAAATGGAAATGAATCGGGAGACATACCTTGATTCCGGGGCTGCCAGGGTTTCTTCTGTGCAATGAAGTAGGCTGAATCCACCTCTGGAGTTGATGCCTGCAGAACAGCCTTCACTTGGGGCAACGTGGGGCATTCTTTCATATCATGGTTCAGCTCGCACAGCTGACACACTTGTACTTTGTCAAGAGGGCATTCTTTCAGTGGATGAGTCTTTCTACATCGGGGACAAAACACACCTAGTGTGAGATCCTCCACTGCCTGTCTTTGCTTGGCCTTCAAGACGTCAATCTCTGAAGAGATAGAGCTCATCATTTCTGTTTTAAAATTTTCAAGAAGATTGCCTATCTCTGCCCGTGTAGCTCCCCCATTGGATGACTTCTGAGTTCTGTCAAAGACATCACGTTCCAGCTTATCTCGTTTATTCTGCTTATTATGCCTAGAAGATCCCCTGGAGTATCTCTTACATAATTCCACAATTGTCTCAAAGGGTTCTTTAGAGATATCTCCCTTTCCTAATAAATTTAGCATGTCTAAACAATCGTCCCTGATCCCTCGAAGCAGGATTATCTTAAGCACATCTAGTCCCATGTTCGTCTGCCCAGCTCTCTGCACATTGTACAGCAACCTCTCTACAAAATCCTCCAAGCTTTCATCCTCCTTCTGTACCATCTTGAATAACTCCTCCCTTTTGTCCCTGGTGTTGCAATATTCTTGATATTTTTCCAGGAACACTTGCTTCATTTTTTTCCAATTAGCAACCGTTCCTCCCCCAAGGCTCATGAACCAACGTAATGCATTGTCCTTCAGGGTGGTAGGAAAAAGCTTCAAATTTTGAGCATCTGTGACATAATCATAGCTGCGACAGAGGATATCGAATTCAAACAGGAATTCATCTGGATCCTCTGCCGCCCTGCCATGGAAGCGGGGTAACACCGACGGTGAGATGTTTTTCATAGGAGCTGTCCCCTCTAGCTGCTGTATTGGGAATTGCAATGTAGCCATAGTTTCTGGCGGGGAATCATCTTCATGATGGTATTGTACCACTGCTTCTTCCTCTTCGTTCTCATGTCTATTATTCATCTTTTCTTTTGTATCTTCTCCTTCGTTTGTTCCTTTATCCCTTACCTCAGTTGTAACAGCTGCGTATTCTTCGGATGTAACAGCTGCGTATTCTTCAGTCGTAACAGCTGCGTATTCTTCAGTTGTAACAGCTGTGTATTCTTCAATCGCAACAGCTGAATCAGTCGTTCCTTCTTTAGCAGGAGTATATGTAGGAATCACAGCTGCTCCTGTATCTTCCACTGTAGATCCTGATGCTGGCGCTCCAGGATCAGCAGGACCTCTTTTGATAGGAGTCTCCCGTTGACGAGATCTGACAGCTGAATCCGTTTTGTCAACAAGGTCGTCGATGAATCTTCTTCTACCCAGCGGTGGACCTCGACCACGACCCGAACCACCTGCACTGTTAGTAATTTGTGGGGTTTTGGGGGTTGGGAGGTGATCGCGTTTTACCCTCCTCGTATTCATGCGAAGCAGATCATTTCAAAAAAAACCAAAAAGACTGACTAAAAACAATTATCAGATACGACTAATGACTAGTGTTTAATTTTCATCCTTCCCCGGCAACGGCGCCAAAATGTCAAGCACTCTATTTGCAGATAATTAAATATCAAACACACAGAGTAGATGAAATTTATTGTCAACCCGAGAAAGTCTTTTTATTTCAAAGGATAAGTGCACAATATATGCTTAAACACAAAACCATTAGAAGTGAATACGTTTACCTTCTATTATCCATATTCATCCCAAGAACCTATGCAATCCCAAGTGCCTTCTAACTGCTGTACTACAATTCTTTTCTATTATGCATCAAGAAGAAATAGTATCAGATCTAATCAACGATTGCAAGAAGGAAATCTCATTCGCATTCTAAAATAATCACTTTTTTAATCTAACCAAGCTGGGAATCATAAAGCATGACCTGCACATTACTCTAGAACTTTAATGAAAGAGATTGAAGCAACTGTTCTAAGAAACTGAATTGCAGAATATAAATCAATCAACACATAACAGGAAAGCTAAATTGTAAGAGCTCCTGGGATTACGTCTCAGCTGTAGGATGAACACGGCAGTGTGAACAGAAATTGAAATGTGTAAAGCAAACCTGACTCAGTCGACTGTTATTCTATACCATTCACCAATCTCACAGAAATATAATCTTCTACTGAGAAATCCACACAATAAATATTGCTGCTGCGTACAAGAGAAAGACAAAGCATCACACAACAAGAAAGATGAAATCCTAAATTAACGCAGCAATCTCTGTGGAAGACGGGCCCAGTCTTCACACAGAGACGCTGGTTTGAACAACACTCTCTTTAACTCAGAAGTAACTCCTTATATTAACAGAAGAATGAGTACACAGTTTTGGCTTGGCTGCTAATACAAGATAAATTAATTGTTTGCTGTCCAACCCCTCGGTCGAGGCAATTCCCCATATTTATACATACAATTTGCAACATCTAAACCTATAATTGGGCAGCCATGAAGATCTCTGATCTTCAGGCGCCCTAAATAATCTAGCTGTTACAATGCGTGGCAGAACTGAAATATCCAAATATGAGAGAGTTATTCATTGTCCCAAGAGTGGCGGTCCTTCCAGCTCACAGCTGGATTCGAGCAGGGACATACTTAAGATAGCACTTTCTGTTACAGCTGCCCTGCCACGACTGTGCCTTGATTGACGATTTGAGCCCCGAGGAACCTTCTACAAGCAATGAACGTCCCTTCCTTCATGACTCGTTCAGCTCCGATCTTCCTGCAGTCTATTTGTCTTACTACCTTCATAAATCGCATCATGTTAGCACGAATTAAGAGATGCACAGCTTTAATCATCACAATCATAAGTATTAATACAATAAAACAATAATCGGCCATACCTTGGTAATTTGGGGAATAGATAAGGACAATAAGTCGAATTGCCAAGGTAATTGGTGTAAGACAAGGTAAGGGAAGATGATAAATGAT
This sequence comes from Larix kaempferi, assembly GCA_027924585.1. Lineage (NCBI taxonomy): Eukaryota > Viridiplantae > Streptophyta > Pinopsida > Pinales > Pinaceae > Larix > Larix kaempferi. Next base: position 618,698 of record BSBM01001183.1, read on the forward strand.
GGTCAAAAAGGGCCAATTCTGGGCTCAACACCCGCAAGGAGGCCCACCAGTGTTCCCCACTACCCTCGTACTCGGTCATCATTACTGTTCCTTGATTGAACAATTCCTCCTTGCCTGGCCATTCCTTTTGTTTGGTATAATTTTATCCCTTTTTCGGGCCGGACAAGTCCTTTACGAAAAAGGCACTTAGGGAGTTTCCATTAAGCTCTTTTCTGACTCCTAAAAGAATGAAAAGATCGCCGAGCAATCTTGCTTCCTTTCATGCTCGTTAAAGTACCTGAAAGGGCGTCTATCTGGTATAAGTTTAACCCCTTTTCCGGACCTGGTAGACTAATTAGGAAAAAGGAATACTCTAGTCACGCCAGCTAGAAGAGTTCTTCATTGCATCCTTTTATGCTTCTTTGGGCCTTGGAGACTAAATCTACGAAAAAGCAACCCCCTGGAGTCTTCTTATTTGCTTTCAGACTCTCTAAAATTGAAAGCAACCACGAGCATGCGCTGTCCTGGGCTCGTTAAATCAACACGACAGTACCATTCCATCATTTCAGAGTCTTCTTATCGCTTTCAGACTCCTTAAAATTGAAAGCAACCACGAGCATGAACTGTCCTGGGATCGTAAAATCCACACGACAGTATCATTTTACACACACTTCTTCTAGTTCCTTAACCCATGAAGAAGTGCCCTCCCGTGCCTCCTGGCACTACGATCCATCATCTCGGCAGCACCCCCAATCAGGTCGCCTTTGTTCAGAGTATTCTGCAGTCTCCTGCCATTTTATACCAGCTTGAGTCCCCCTCAGCCCAGTCACCTCCCCAGAGCCAGTACAGCTATGATCCCTTTCCCCTCAGTCAGTTTCATATGCTGCCAGATCATTCCCATTACCATACTCTGAACAAAGGAAGTTTGAGTCCACCCACTCTACTTGCCCAGTTATCCCTCCACAGTTTGTCAGTCCTGTCATCAGTATTATCACATTTCGGTTGTTTACCTCGCGCTCCTGTCAAGGAAACATCATTGCCTTGATAGTTGCAGGTCTCCCTCTGTCGACGACAGCTCCTCTATTCCAGAGGATAGGCCCAGAGGTCCCTACGCCTTGGACTTATCACCATCTGTGGTAAGTGCCTACGGATCATTATGAGAGGAGTCATCATTGCCTCTCCGAGTGGTTGTTCCTCACATGCTCGACTTCAGCACCTTGATCGCATCGTTGAGGATCGCGTAGGATTATATCCCATCAGTTATTAGTCGAAGACCCCAGATTTCCCCCTACTCTAGCACATTGGTGAGTCACTTCAGAACACCCAGTTGTATGTTCCCGTGGATGTCCGGGATGCGTTGGCGTTTGTATTCGGAAGCCATCCAGTTACATGCTTCCTTGGGTACCCAGTTTCAGTTCCATATCAGTTCCAGTTCAGTGTACCATTGAGAGTGTGATCCTTGTCACTATGATCCAGCAGCTCATCAGCCCCTTTGGTACCACACTCAGTAGCACTGTTGATTGTTCCAGTGTATCAGTTTTTCAGCTTACACATGGTCAGCTCAGCAGTATGTCCCGGATTTGTGTCCCCTCTAGACTCTCATGATGTACACAGTGGTCATGTATCTTACAGGTCCCCCTTTTCGGGCCTCACAGTTATGTTTATGTATCTTGATACGAGCATGGGTATGCCCGCCTCGTCCATATATTGAGATTATTCCTCATTCAGTTTTTGAGGTCATGTATATTTCAAGTCCCCATTTTTTTTGGACCCCATTGTTATTATTATGTTATATCCTGATCCGAGCATGGGTATGCCCGCCTCGTCCATATGATCAGATGATTCCTCATCCATTCTTGAGGTTATGTACTCTCAGTTCTTGCAGTTGTTCGGGATCGTTGTTCCGGGCTTCAGTTTGTTTCTTCTCTTCTCTCTACACCCAGGAAAACCATTCATGACTTATGATGTCCATCGGCCATACGATGAGCTCCTGCCCTCGCACATCAGGGGGCAATCTGTTAACACCCAAAAAGTGCTCACTAGCTCATTTACCACATTATATGGCTCATTTGTCCATTTTCCTACCATATTTCCATTAAAAATCCCAAAAAAATCCCATTAAAAAGCCTCCAAAAGGCCTAAAATGCCTCCAAAAGGCCAAAAAACCCTCAAAATAGCCTAAAAAAGGCTAAAAAAACCCCCTTTTCCTCCAAAAATAGCAAAAATCCCCTAAAAAGGGAATAAAAAATATAAAATAATGAGGAAAAGGAGGAAAAAAACCCTATACAGCTGCCCAAAACCATGTGTTTCCCAAAACCATGGGTCAGCACTCCACCACCAAAAAACTATAAATAGGTGATGGAGATCCCTTATTCCATATCCACAATCACAAGCACCCTAACTCTGCCAAAATCTCTCTCGAAACCCTAGTTCACCATTGAACTATTTTCACCTTGAGAGCCACCTTTGGCCCATTCCCATCATTGGAGAAGGAGAAGGAGCATATTGAAGCTTGGAGCATCCTCTTGGACACTGCAAAGGGCTTCATCAACCTCCACATTGGAGGTAATATCAATATATAAAACCACTTTTTTATATCTTTTGTTTATGTTTCATGCAATGTTTTAGAAGTAATTTATTTTATGTTTTAGCTTAATTATTTACATTTACTGAACTGCTACTAAGGAGTCCATTCTCCTTAGTAGGTGCTCATTTGCACAAGCTAGGGGTAAAACCCTAGCTACAACCCGCGTATCTTGCGGCAGCCTACAAGTTTCCCCGGGTCCAACAAGCTCTGACTGATGAATGGCTGAGCCAAATGAACAACGTTGAGATGGCCAAGAAGCTACTAATAGCAGGCAAACATTTGAGGAAGAAAGGGAGTGATGAGTATGACGTACAGAATCTAAGAGCTCCTTTTAGATTGATTTCCCTGATGCTGTGCAGAATCTTCGGCATGCCCGATGGCATAGTATACAAGATTCAGTGGGTCCCTATCATTCACTATGTGGCATTTCAGGGAACAGTGTTTGACTGGGCCACTATCCTGTCAGATAGTCTGGCCTCGATGATAATTGCTGCTAAGCCAGGGCTAGCCTTGAAGAAGGCTGAATTCTTCATGTCTTCATATCTGATAGATTGTATTTTGGCCAAGATAGAGTTCCCCATATTGGGTTGTACATGGGATAGGGCCACCGCCCCGGTCTATATCGCATTCAAGATGTTGTGGGCTCATAATTACAAGCCCAGCTACAAACTCATCTGTGAGGGGTTCATCATGCCCCTGTACGAGAAAATGTTCAAGGAAGAACCAAATTGCCTGTCAGAAAATGCTTTGGAAGTCCTTGAGGATTATGGGGACTTTTACTTCTCAGAACAGGGCACCTACCTGAGAATGTTTGGAGGGACTAAGCCCCCATACATCTTGCCGCAGTATGCCACAGACTATGTGGTGCTCAAAGAAGCAGTAAGACAACTCTTCCTGGATGGGATTGGAGCAATGCTCCACAAACAGCATAAGGCTTCCTTTCCCCCTCTACCTTTCTGCATCGGTGCTTACAAGTTCTCGGGGGTTGCCTCAGCCGACGAATTTGTTCAAGAGTTGAAATCCTTCCACTTCGGTGAGGTAATCTTCCACAGGAACGACAGAAAGGGTAAAGTGGCCGAGCATTGCAAGGATATCTATGCCCACTACGAGTACTCCCACTATCCTGATGCCGAGGAAGAGGCATTTAGAGGCATCAGCAACATGGCCGAGCTACGAATCTGTCGCCAAGACACTGGAGCAAGCTCTAGCTCAACTAAGGCCCAGAAGACCAGCCAACAAAAGGAGAAAGAAGCTGGGATGGCCCGAGCTCAGGAAGAGCTCAGATTAAGAGAGGAAGCAAGGTTACAGCGGGAAGCTAAGGAAGCAAGAAAGAAGCAGGAAGCTGAAGATGAAAGACTACGGAAAGAGGCTGAAGAAGCCCAAAAGTAGAAACAGGATGAAGCTGAGCAAGCTGAAGCAGAAAAAAGGATGGGAGAAGAATTGAAGACAAGGGAAGATGCCGAGGAAGGTGGATCCGGTATACAGGACATGGAAATAGACACCTGTCACGCAGGGGGCTCTGGTGCTCAAAATAAGGAGGAGACCCTGCTCAGGAAGTCCGGACCCCACCAGAAGAAGAAGACATAGACATCATAAACCGACCAATGTCCCGTACACTCCATCGGGAAAGCGTACGGTGTCCAAATGGAATGAGTTTGTCTATGACAAGAAAAGAAAATCGATGGTCCTCAAATCAGAAGAGAGGATCAAAAGTCCCTTCCATGAAGACATCGTTACCCACCGAGAGGTCACTATAATGTAGAATACGGACCAAGATCCCTTTGCTATGGCTACTGCAGCTGTAGCAACGGCAAAAGCATCCCTGGCCAATGTAGGCGTGATGGTAAGAGACAGTGAATTGACAAGAAAGAAAGCTTGCACTCTACAACAAACTGTGGCCAATGAGCAAGCCCAAAGAGATCTGGCAATGAACAAGCATAATTGCTTGTACGCTGAACATAAGGAACTGTCAAACAAGTACAACCAGCTAGAGGAGGAAAAGACCAGCTAACACTCCAAATGATGATTGTAGAAGCCGAGAAGAATGGAGTGGAAGAAAAGGCTTCTCAGCTAGAAGCAGACAAGCAAACATTAGCTGAGCGGTTAGAGCAGGCTGAGAGCAAAACGATGGACTTGGCTCCCTTCCATGAGCTGTCTTGCAGCATTCTGAAGCAAATAAATGACACGCAGGAGCTAATCACTGACGAGGTTTGCAAACTCAAGGCCATGATGGTCAGATTAAAAGAAATTAATGTGGAGGCCCACAGGCTCAAAGCTAAGAATACCCGTGTCAAGGCAAATGTCATAAGTCAGATGGCATGGAGAGAAGGGAAAGGAGGTTTCCCCCCGCATCTTCCTTTTAAGACTGTGGACGATTTTAAAGAAGATATAGCCTTGCTGGAGTTTGGCAGGCACTGTGCCAATAAGCTGATAACCAATGTGTAGAGAACAACAGATAGAATTAACAGCCTATACCAAAAGCTCAAAGGAGTCCATGACAACTGCACATTGAGTTTCCCTCAGACCCTAGAAGACTTCCCAGAAAAGGAGCAGCGGTTGTCTCAGCTAAAAGAAGAGCTAGGCGTCCAGATGGAGTATGTGAAAAGGATTGATGTCCTGGCCATGGATGATCTCCAGCATTATATCGGTTCATCATCACTTCACAACCGTCTGCTGAAGGAAGTGCATCAAGCTGCTGAAGCAGAAGTCCAAAGCATTAAAACAGAGCTCAGGAAGAATGTGACTTCTCAGAAAATATTGTTTCCTGCTGCAGCAAACATAATCATAAGGGACACAGGTGTGTGGTACAGCTACATAGCAGAGGAGGACAGGAAAGCTGCAGCAGCAGCAGGAGCATCAGTAGATCCAGCACCCTCTCTCCCAGCAGCCTCTTCCCCAGCAATGGCAGAAAGTCTGGCCAGTTCAATTCCCCCTTCCCAATTAGGAGCAGCATCAGCAGGGGATTCGAGGGCCTCTTCCCAGGCAGCATCAGTGACAATTAACTTGGGCGACCCTCTGCCAGCAGAAGCTCACGGACAGGAATGAAGCAAACTGAATTCAGTTGAACCACTCTCCTCAGCCAAACGCGTGCCCAGCAGGGAAAGCTTTAGTATTAGCCAATTTTCTGCTATGTATATTTTTAATATGTAAGGCGTAAGCCATGGGACAGCTGTCCCTATTTCTGTCAGAACAATTTTGTAAAACAATAATCATTTTGGTAGTCGATTATAGAGGAAATTCCTGTAAATGACAGGTGGAGGATGCTAGGTGTCAGCCCAAAGGGAAAATGTGTAGATATAAATAGAAGCTAGGAAAGATTAGAATGGACTTTTTGCAGGGAAGGAAATTTTGAAGCCAATACGAGCTATCTTGTATCGGGTCTGTAAAATTGAATTTTCTAATAGAAGCCACAGGAGATGGACGTTTTGCATGGGATGTTGGACGGTTGTGTGTTGGACTATTCTAATGACTGTTGTTCTGTAATGTGAGATCATTCTTACCATCTGAACTATTTCTATGTATTAATGATTTTGCTACTCCCTGTGCATATGATTTTCTTTTTTTTTGTGAACAATGAATGCGTTTCATGTTAAATCGGGAGCTATCTGCTGATTTCTCCATCTTTGCTGTAGAATTCTCTTTTAGATCAAACGGTTAACTGTTCTTTCTTCAAGATAATTCGTATGGCTCATTGTTCACGCCTTTAATTTGCTCCTTGTAGGGATCTTTAAGTTTAATTTCAGTTTGTTACATTTAGATCTGTCTCTTTATTCTTGCTACGTAGATTAAATAATTTTTTTCCCTTTTCTGTTTTTATGAGCAATAGATGCGTTCCATGTTGAATTAGAAGCTATCTTCTAAAGATCTTTATGTTGCTGTAGCTTTGCTTGTGAGAATTAACAGCTATCTGCTCTTTCCTTACGATATTTGTTACAGCTAATTGCTCCTCGCTTAAGCGTGTTCCCTGCAGGGATAGATAGATTTATTCCAGTTTCTAGACTTAGATCTGTTTTAATTGCATTTAGATCAAATATAATTTAGGCACTTGCATCTCATATAAAAGACATAAAACCCAAAAGAAAGGTGGATCGGGCCATAACCGGTAGAACTGGATTTAAACTCCACACCCACGGTTGCCGGAACCGCTAACCGGACGGATTCCCTACACCAAACGGGAGACAGTCTAATTGGGACCATCTCTCGGGGAGAATCCCTTTCTGATTGATGCTACGATATCCGAGGCATCAACAAGTTGTTAGTAGGAATTTAGCTCAGAACACCTTGAGCCTTGCTCTAGCCACAAAAAAGAAGGCTACAGAGATGAAATTCAACCTAGAAGACATCCTTATCCCTGATATAATCAACCTAAACAAGGAGACAGGTGATGTCATTTATAATAGGCTGCTGAAGCTTTCCATAGATATATCAAAAGTGCAGACAAATAAGTGCAAGGTTCAGCACTAGCTGAAGCTGGTAAAAGCAGAAAATAAGTCTCTAAAGGCACAGGCGAAGAAACACCAAACACAGCTGCTTAACAATGAAACAGAAGAAGATAAAAGGAAGAACATCTAGGAGTTGTTGAATGAAAAAGACCGTGAGATCCTAGCTTTAAAGAAGAAGTTAAAGATCTCGCCTGCTCAATTTGCAAGTACCCCTAAGATAGCAGAGCTGGAGGAAGAGAAAGAGAAGCTAAAGGGAGAACTATTGAACTGTAAATCCCAATTGGTGGAGCTTAGAGAAAAAGAAAAGAAGATGCAGTGTGATATGACCTTTGTAGCAGCCAGTGAAAAATCATGGAAGACCCAGTTTGAAGAGTTGGACAAGAAATTAAAGGAAAGGGAAAGGGAAATGGAACAAGAGGTCATAGACCCAATTGCAGCTGGAGATTTCTCCATGATAGGGAAAATAGCTAATGCCAGTTTGGAAGATGCTGAGTTACTCCAATTAAAGAAGCAGGTTGCCAACTTAAAAGCTTTGAAGGGTGATGCAGAAATCAAAAGGGAGGCTTGGGAAACCAAGTACCAAGAAATGCAGGTGGATCTCAACAATTTAAAGGAGCAAGTGATCAGGCAGAAAGTGCTACAAGAAACTAGGAAAATCATCTGGGATGATGTTATAAAACAAGCTGAGGACATAAGGCCTTACCTTAACTATATAATGGATAAGGAGACTGTAGTGAATTTGGCCATACAAGCTGTCACAGTGGCGAATGAAAGGATTAATAAAAATCCTTCAGAATATGCTAAGAACGCTGTAGAATTCTTAAATTATTTATCAGAAGAGTAGGCTGATGATGCATGCATCAAGGACAAGATGGCCACCATCATATGGGCCAAAATGATAATTAACAAACATGAAGGTGAAGGTCACCCAATCAGGGATTGACATTTTTTCAAATCAGCTAAAGATGTTCAGGGAAGCATTCGATCCTTTATTCAAGAAGGGCCTGCCTGCGTTCTAGGGAGAGAATGGAAATATGTTATCAAAGGAAGAGTATAAAACCAAGCTATGGGATTGAAGGATGAATCATGATGACTTTGAGGGGATGGATCAGCCCCTAACTGGCCAGTTAGTAGCTAAGAAACTGACAAGGGACTTCGAGTTAGCCTCGACTTTTGGGGGAGCCAGAACATTGCATATCGGATACTCTTACAAGGAACATACTGAGCTAAGAGTACTACTTAAGGAGATCTCCACCATGGATTTACCCTCAACTGACCAGTGGAAACTTATCGAGAAGTATGGGAAAGCAAATTTAAAAACCAAAGTATGAAGGGCTCAAAGGGTAGCAGCGAAGCACTCTGCCAGCGGAAAACTTTTAGCTAGAGTAGAGGCATCAAGCTAGAGTTGTTATCTTTCTATTTTCTTTTTTGTTCAAGTCATTGGTCATATAGTAAAATAGGCCAGTAAATGTAAAAAAGTGGTTAGGCCTATACCGCCTGTGTCTATTTTGAGATTGTAAGGGCGAAATGCCTTGGTTAGCTGTCAATTAGGTGTCAAGTAATTGCAACTGTTTTCTGTTCAGGAGAGAGCCGAGCTTAAAGATCGAAGGGCATCTATAAATTCATTGTAATTGAAGACATACGGGTTGAAAACTTCTTGAAACTTTGTGTATTTTTCTGTAAGATGCTTATCAGCTATTTTGAATAAAGTTTTGCAGAGCCGAGCCGGTGTTTTTTAGGGATTCTTGTGTAATTGGTCCTGTAGTCTGTTCTTTCTTCTTCTCCTGTGAATTGTGTATCTTTCATTGTTATTTCCAGTCTGTAATATCTCTTCATACTTGGTGCAGTGTTATAGTTAAGCAGGATTCATACAAATTATGCTCTGTTTATCTCATTCCAAGTATTGCACAAATATTTTTCTACTAAAGTTGGTACAGGATTCATTATTGCATGCCTTGTATCGATGGATTGTTTCTTTCTCTTATGTTTCACTAATTAAAATCGCTTTGAATACAAGTTGTTTACTACCTTCCCCCTATTTAAATGAATTCGCAAAGAATTTGTAAATGAATGTTCAGAGTTTATTTAATGTGACTCGATTTCCCAAATAGAGATTCATGTGTTTCAACCAAACAATGTTTAAATAATTTTGTTCTAGCAGAAATCTGATCTTCTGTGTATGTTGTAATTGAATATATTGAATGATGAATACTGGTGTATGTTTTCACTGTTGATGCCTTTGATTATTTCTAGTTTTCATGAGTTTATAGAGAGAGCCCTCTCTGTTTGTGTTGGGTCAGTAACACAAGCTAAAGATTGGTTAGTGGCTACCCTGAATTTCCTTCTCTCACTACCTTGGGGGTTAATTTGGGTGTTAACAACAGGATATTGAGAAGCAAATGATACATCAAAATAAATGATTAAAATCTTAGAAAATTTGCTTCCAGAGCAGATGAAGGAATTTTTCTTGGTTATCCCTCTAGAAGCAAAGCTTACAAATGTTATAATCTATGACTCAAAAATATGGTTGAAATCCCATATGTGAGAGTCGATGAAGTACTGACTCATAGAAGAATAGAAGAAGATGATGATCTACCCATACTAGAGAAACCATATGAGGAGCTACCAGAAAATCAAGAAACATAAGTTCCACAGGAGGAAATATATCAGCGCATATTAGAAGATGGAATACAAGATACAAGGGCCCCTTCCAGGTATGTCCAAAAGAATAATTCAAAAGATTTGATTATCGGAGACAAAGTTGTTGGAGTAAGAACCAGAAGAAGCCTAAGAAATCCAACTGAGGAAGTTCTTTTTTTGTTGTTGTCTCAAATAGAACCATAAGGATTTGAAGAAGCCATAGATGATGAAAGTTGGATGAAAGCCATGAATGAAGAATTAGATCAAATTGAAAAGAATGCAGAAACCCGAGAACTTGTTCCAAGACCTAAGAATAATAATGTTATTGTTACAAAATGGGTTTTCAGGAACAAACTTATTGAAGAAGGACAAGTTGTCATAAATAAGGCAAGATGGGTGTGCAAAGCTTATGCACAGATCGAAGGAATAGACTTTGAATAAACCTTTGCTCCCGTGGATTGAATGGAGGCAATTAGACTATTCTTAGCCTATGCATGTTGTTTGTAGACACTTCATCTATGCATACAAGGACAAATCTATCTAGTCTAAATGTGATAGATCTAGAACAAAATGCCATAGAACATACAAAAATTTCCTAGATTGAATCAAATTACAAAGAGTACAGATGGATTACTCACCATTGCAAACGTAGTGATGTCTCCTTCCTTGATGTATCCCTTGATCTTCAGTTGCAAAACAAGAAACAATAAACAAGTGGAAACATACAAACGATAGTAATATGCAATATTGATTAATCTAAACTAGTTGTCAAGGAAACTAATTCTAAAGATCTATAATGAAAAACAAATATTTATGGAAAGAATGTATATTACTATATTAATGAAAATGAAAGAGAAGATACTATAACCAAGCCTTGACGTTACAATTCCTTCCAAATGATCTTTTCCTCAAGGATCTAATCTTTCCTTCAAAAGATGAAAGGGATCCCACTCTAGTAGAATTTCACCAGCATTTAGATGCTTTTAATCCTTCCCCCCCTAACCATGAAGAGGAGGCTTGAATATATAGGCCAAAAGGGATAGAAACTACTCCTACGCAGGGCATTTTGGTTGTATTTTATCCTACATGGTTTGATGGTTTGATGACAGACACTACTCCGAATATTATGGAACTTGTAAGCACAATAAATGCTATCTTTTCAAGATAACGGGTTTCGGTATTTCTAGTTATCAAGTAAGCAAATATATATACGCTAATACTCATGTTTTAGGCTCCTTCCTTGGAGAGATATGTAGAGACGAAGGTGTCTGGATAGGTTTTATCGTTGTTTGCACGGATCCAAATGAGATAAAACGACTGGGACGATGTGACATCGTGATTTCCTAGTGAGGAACGAGCACACCACAGGAATAGATAGATTACTTGAAAGACATATTGGTTACCTCTACACTATCCCATGCCAGATAACCTAGCAAGACCACTAGAACGATTGTTCCAATTTCTTGAGATACAAATGTTCGAATAGAAAAAATATTTATGGATTGTTATACTTCTATGGATGAAGGATCTGAGAAATGCAGTAGAAGTGCGAGATATATTGTGGTGGGCGAGATAAAACGCCTCCTGAAACAATACAAGGGGAAGAGGGTGAGTATAACACTGACAGTGTGAAAATCAGATCACATCGAAGAACTATTCAAGAAATTACACTCTCTCATATGAAAAATCTCACACAACTAGTCAAAAGCACAAAAATTATGCACAAGAGTAGATTTTTGTATTACATGTCATGAATAATAATTACATCAGCCAACATATGAATGTAATAGGATGTTATTAAATAAATTTACATCAGTAATTCGAATGGCTAAAGATGCCAAAAGAATCTCCACTTAATCAGACTTGCTAAAAATGCCCATCCCCCCTAGGTGGCAAGTTGACTTTCCAAATCAGCCCAAAATCTCACGAATTGCTAGTTTAGTGAGTTGAAGGTGAAATATAGGTAAAACAAATGCCAAATACAAAATTTGGGTGGAAATAGCATTAAGGAAAGTTTTTGGTGAGAAAAACACTTTCCTAGGTTGACTAGCTTTTCCCTATGGGGGAAAAGGCAGTAAAAAGCAGCAGTTTCTTCACAAGTGCACCTTTCTTCCTTAAACTCATCCATAAATGTTTAGGAAAGCACCCAAGTGGCCTAGGTATATTGTATATCACACCTTGAATGGAATCTTATCCTCCCATGTTGCCTTGTGGACCACACAATGGCAATTTCCTCATTTATTACATAGAATTAACCAACAAGTGATTAATTAATGCATCTTATGTAATTAAATAAATGGTAGGAAGGATTAATTATTCCAACACCCCCTCTTAAGTCTGACTTAAATGAACTAATATCAGAAAATAAAATACTAATGGCCCAGTAACAAGACTTGGTCACCCTGTACAAAATATTGCCAATCCACAAAACAAGGATAGAAGGAAAACCTCATGGGAAAAACCTTCCCTCAAAACATGGACATATCAAAATTGAAAGGTTGCTGATCAACCCTTCACTCCACCACATGTACAACCATCCCAAGCAGTGATCTAAGATAGCTGAATGTCTTCTCTGTGAAAGCCTTGGTGAAGATATCTACAGTTTGCTCACCTGTGGGGCAATACTGCAAATCTATGATATGGTCATGCAATAGGCCTCTGATGTAGTGCATATGAATCTCTATGTGCTTGGTCCTCTGCCTCTGTACTGGATCACATGAAACTCTAATGTCACTCTGGTTGTCACAATAAATGACAGTAGGAGTACTGAAAGAAATCTCAAACTCAGACAGAATCCCCTGCAACCAAACACACTGTGTAGCAGCATTCACTGCTCCTTTGTACTCTGCCTCCGCTGAAGATAGTGCTATGGAATTCTGTTTCTTGCTGGACCAGCATAGAAGGCCGCCTCCAAGCATGAATACAAATCTTGATGTGGATTTCCTGTCAAGGCTATCACCAGCCCAATCCAAATTTGTGAAACCCGAGAGATGTAAGCTCGAATCTGCCACATAGTGAATCCCATCACTCTTTGTGCCCTGCACATAATGGAGGATTCTTTTTGCATCCCTCCAATGTAGATCATGTCACTGCTCCATATATCTAGATGCTACACTCACAACATATGCAAGATCTGTTCGAGTGTGAGTCAAGTAGAGTAAGCTTTACGATGCTCCTTGGTTCTTCCCCTAACTCTATCCATGAGAGATGATCAGGTTTGGAATTCAATCGTCCTAGCTTTACGATAATCTCAAAATCAAACTCCCTAAACAACAATAACCAGCAACAGATATTCCCCCCCAACACAGGCTTGTTCACCAAGTATTTCAGCGTGAAATGATCTGTGAACATCTTGAAGTGGCCCCCTAAAAGGTAATGCTAGAATTTATGCAAAGCATAGACCATCTACAACCCTTCCTTCTCGATGGTTGTATAGTTCTTCACCATAGTGGACAAATTTATACTTGCAAAGGCTATCAGGTGGTCGATGTCGCCGATTCCTAGTTGGGCCAAGATAGGAACTAGTGCAACTGATGATGCATCAACGTGTACATGAAATTCTTTTGTCCATTCCAAGAATGCGAGGATTGGTGCTGCAACCATATTCTCTTTCAATATGTCTAGGCTTTTCTGACATTCCTTCATCCATTCAAACTTAACATCCTTCTTTAGTAACGTCTCCATGGGTGTTGTGATGGCTGCATATGCTCGAATGAATTTCTTGTAGTAACCTATGTGTCCAAATGTTGCTCGTAGTTGCTTGGAAATCATTGCTGGTGGGAGGTCGACAATGATGGCAATCTTCACCGGATCTACCAACATTCCTTCTCTGCAGACAATGTGCCCTAATAATATGCCAAACAGAGCACAAAAGATACACTTCTTGAGGTTAAGGGAAATTTGGTGTTGTCGACAACGCTTTAGCATTAGTCTTAAGTTTGCGACATGATCCTTGACTAATCCATATACCATCCAATCATCCATGTAGACGATGAGCAACTTATGAATATAATATTTGAACGTCGCAACCACTATTCTAGAAAATATTGTGGGAGAATTCTTTAATCCAAATGGCATCACCATGTACTGAAATCATCCCCACTTTGTGACGAATGTAGTCTTGTGTCGATCTTCTTTCGCAATCTTGATCCGGTGGTAGCCCGAAAATCCATTCGTAAAGGAATATATCTCTTGACCTCCTACTACTTCAAGCACCTCATCTATGAATGAAGTTGGAAACGGATCATGTAGGAAAGCATCATTCGGTTTCCTCAAGTCGACGCATATTTTTACTTCATTGGTTTTCTTGTCCCGGATGACCATTGCACTGATCCACTCTGATTCTTCCACTAGTTCTATAATGCCTACCTCTAGCATTCTTTCAATTTTGGCTTGCACGTGTTCCTTGTATCTCAGATTCAATTGATACGGCCGTTGCTTAACTGGCTTTGTATCGGGTTTCAGGGGGATCTTCATTTCCCCTAGGTCTCCGGAAATTCCCTTCATATCTGAGAATTTCGTTGGAAACAAATCCTGAAACTCATGCAACAATTCAGTCATCTTCGCAATGGTTGACTCGTCCCAGTAGTCGCCAATGCTTGTGAACTTTAAGTTTTCCTCCGACCCAATGTTCACCTTCTTGATCTTCAATGGTTGCTGAAATTTGTCCAATGGTATATCTGGTGCCACAACACTATGAGTACCCTTTGATTCTGGTACGTATATAGCCCTAGGATCATCCTCATCGTCAGAATATCTGGTAACGTTGTAACACTCCATCAACATTTCTGGTGTTGCAGTCCATTGGAGTGCAATCGGTTGTCCAGTTGGTACCGCTTCAAATTTATTTTTGTGGATCGCCTGTAGCGTGATGTGGATCAAGGGATTTTCGTCTGAGAATGAGAACAATTGGCTGAAGCCAATGGTAAGCTTCTCCCAAGAAGTCATCCTGCATCGCATTTCTACTACGACATATTAGCTCCACGGTACCTCATCTAACATGTGTACGAATGCATGTACCCACTCGTGCTTCACTCTCGATCCCCATTGATGTTGGAATGCATTCAGACGCTCCTTTGGGTCACCTTGTCCATCATATCTCAGTCGTTCGTACTCCGCATATTCATTGAACTGAACCTCCATGAGGCGTCAACATAGTGGCCAAGTTGTGATGTTTGGTTTATGCTCTGCCCACCATCGTGCAGGAGTAGCCTTTAAGGATTCCTCCAGGGCCAGTAGACGATGTGGTTCTACCACTTTTTCCTCAAATTTTGTGAGAAACTTGCCCGAGTTGGGAAATCCCTCATATGTAGGTAACACATACTCCTCCGTGGCTACCCTTCTTAGGGACTACGTTACCCGTGTGCATCTCCTAAAGGACAGTTCATGCAAGTGGTTCTGCCAATTCTCAAGGGCCTCATCTTAATCTGAGGATGCCAAGTTGGAGTTGTGCCATCCTAATTCTCCATCCGTGGTGGGATTAACAAAATCCTCATAAATGTTATACAAATTATCCCGCCCTTCCGCAAACCTGTCTCTGGCTACTTCCGTATAGCGCAGCCCTTCCGCAGGATCTAATGGTGGGATGACTCTCATTTCCTGGTTCTCGAATGACATTATCCTTTTCTTAAAGTTGATAATTGCTTCATTCTCCATGGCCCAGTCTATCCCCAGCAATATCGGATAGGGACTAGTGTTATCCACAATTTCAATGACATCTAAATCAGCATACGTTCTGAGCCCTTCAATTTCAACTGGAAGTTGACATACCCGACTGAACGAGGTGACCTCGCTCTGGTTTTCCATTCACAGCTGTACTAGTGACCATGTCATCCACGGGTTTCCCATTGTCTCCCACGTCTGTTTGGTCAGAATATTCACATCCAAACCCAAATCCAGAATGATGGAGTCGACATCAAATTATCTGATCTGTGCCGACATCCGCATCTCCCTGTCTGCCTTCCTTTTATGTATGTGATTAACTCTCTATTCCAATCATGCACCCTCCCTTCGATGCAGTAGACCTGTTGAGGCCTTAGGGGTGCAAGGTAAATGCAAGGTTTTGGAATGGGTCCAAGGCTCCCAACAGAGGGTGAAAACCCAGACTGAAAGGCTTTGAAAAACCCTGCGCAAAGGGCAGTTCTATCCCCATCCTGTTTGGTATGGAATTCTCCCACGGATATTCGGCCTCCACTAGCACTCTATGAGTAGATGGGTTTCATCAATAGATCAGAACTTCAATATGGAAAACAGAAGCTTAAAAACTAAGTCTGTTCTAACTTAAACTATTAAGAAGAGAATCTAATCTAAGTTAGACCTATTCTAAAGAGAAACTTGTAGTTTGTGCAAATCGATCTTGATGTGAGGGGAACAAGCATGTTTTCCCACTTCGACAGAAATGTAAAAGTGCATTTACTTGTTTACTTAAATCATGATAACTTAATGAAAATTAAAGAGAACAATTCAAGTAATTAAGCCTATTCAAGACCAATTTGTAATCACTATGTTAATTGAAAAATTAACATTGATTAAATTAAGTGTGAATAACTTGCAGAAATAGATAAAGAAACTATTTAATTGACAAAAATTCAATAAAAGCATTTTCATACATAGACCAGTCATAATGAGAATGAGTATCGCAGATCTGCATATGTAATAATATCCAACAAAAGATCACACACTGTAGATGATAAATTAAAACAAGAAATGAGAACTGTCAAAGAAACTTGAACAATACATAAGAGGTGATATGAAGGTCACTTTACTGTATTAATAAGAGTCTTGCAAAAATACAAGGCTCTGGTTAAACAGATTTTATCACATCGTCTCTTACTGATTCCCCATCTCCAAATTATCAACCCCGTCAACTAAATAGGTGTCCCTCCTTAAATAAGAACTACAGCATGGTACAAAAATGGAGATCCACAAAAATAGGGATTACAAAATCAAAGATAAGCTAGTGTCCCAGGACATCTTGCTATTTGCCACAAATATCTAACAACTCATTTATCATAGGATAATTTGCTGACTCGAGTCCCAACTAAGCATTTCATTCGAACGTTTCCATCTCATTCTTTGATAGCTTATGCCATGTGTGGATAAAGACTTGGATCTTACGTTCCAAGGAAACTGGCTTCCTAATCAGCTGCTCCACATCATCAACTTTGACTTCCTCCAGAAGCTGAATTTGTTGCTGAACTTCATCACATTTACACTCAACTTCCTCGATCTTCAATTTAGGTGGACATGCATCTTCAATAAGCTCTATGGTAGGCAACTTGAGAGCCAACAAAACATTATCTGTTGCATACCATTTCCTGCTATAGATAGCTTGGGCCTTTTTAAGAATATCCTCAACTGACTCATTCAGTTCCAGCCATGTATTCAATGCACCTCTGATCTTCTTAAATTGAAAACTAGTAAGCATGGGAAAACTTGCTGGAACGTTTGTGATGTACTTTTTCCATTCAACAATGTTATCATATACCTTGGAAGCCTCTAGCATTTTATCCTCCCGCTTTTCATGAGCAATGAGCATCTTGCCAAAAGTGATGTGAGTTTCTCTAATTTCATCCAATGTGCTAAACAGTTTTTCCAAGTATTCATGATACTCTTTATTGACTTGAGAAGCTAAGCCTTTGAACTCTTGAGGTGTCATCTTAAAGAAAGTAGAGGAGGCTGCACTTGCAGTTGCATCCTCACAATGTTTTTGCAATAAAGCAATTTGTTGAACATTGGCAAAATTCTCATCTTGTAACCTTCGAAATTCAACCTGCAAAGATTGATTCTTGTGCTCCTCATCTCCTATTTTATCCTCCCATATCTTCCTAATATCATCAACATAAGTTTGATGTTCCTCTTTAGCCTTTTCCAAATCTTCTTGAAGCTTCTCCACTTCTTCCCTCTTCTGATCAATTTCTCTATTGAGAACCTGTATCAAATCAAGGTTTGCTCCTGCAAATGCTCCTAAGGCTATAGTTGTTTCAATTTCCCCTGTTTGAGGGTTACTGGCCTGTTGAGCCCAGACAATCTGGTTAGGAACATACACTTCTAAGCCATCCTAATCAAGGCCTCTCTTCTTACACCTATTCACCACTGCCTTATTATCCTTGCTGTAAAAGTAATGTCCAAGAGGGACTATTTCATCATCCTCCCATTCAGTTATTACTTCAGAAGTGATTGAAATAATATTTTCTATTGAAACCAGTGAAGGAGTCTGAGTAGCCATGGCATCAGGCATGGGCATGGTAACTTGAGGAGTGATCCAAGGGATAGAAACATCTGGAGGAATCGAATAAGGAATGGTGGGAAAAGGGATTGAAGTGAGGGCTTCAGAAAGGGGAACTTGGTCACCATTGGCAGCTGATAGCAGTGAAGAGGGAGTTGTGGATGTATTACTCTCAACAGGTAATGATGAAGTAGACATAGGTAATTGCAGGAGGACAGTTGAAGACTGGGCTTCTGCAAGCATAGAGGAACAAATAGAAAAAGAAACTGGGTTACTAAAAAAAGGGGTAGCCCTATGAGTCAAAGTATGAAACAACTGTGAAATGGAGAAAGGTGGCATTTCCCCTGCAGGAAAAATGGAAAGATCTTGGATAGATGGTAACAAAAGTGTTGAAGTAGTGATGTCAGGGGTAGTAGACGTAAGTTCCAGAACTGGTTGATCAAGATCAGAATGATCCATTGTAATACCACCCAACAGGTCTATAAGTTCCTGTGAATTGCCTATCAATTCCCTAGTGACTTCTTCTATAGCTTTGTCAGCTACTTCTTCAAGTACATATTCAATTAATTGAACTGGAGCCTGTCATTCATCTTCAACATCACTGTCAATGATATCAACAGTGGGAACTTCAGATGTGGAAACCTGAACTTTTTGTCTCTTAGGAGGGTTATCCTAAATTATTGTCAAGTCATCAGTCACATGTGAAGCTGCAGCAGTCACTTGAACTGTCATACCAACCTTGGGTAGTTGAGCTGCTCTGGCACCCAATACTGAAGTCAATTTTGCCAGATGTTGTTGGGAATTCTAAGATATCTACAGCAAAGCTTTAACCTGATCAGTGGTCTTAACTTGTGGAGGTTCCTCCATGTGAGTTTTACCTTTACCTTCATCTGTATAAGTAAGCATTAGGGGAGCATTGGCCTGTTGAATTTTCTTTTGTTCTCTGTTCCTTCTAACTTGTTCAGTTAGACTCAACTCCAAATTTCTTTGCCCATAGACCTGAGATTTTATTTCTTTCTAAAACGCCATAATCTGTTGATGCTCATCCATGCTCTTAGCTTTCGCTAAGACTTCAGGGAAGGTGTTAACCTGTTGATAAATGGAGTCATCTGGCAGGTCTTCATGGACGTAGTCCACTTTCTTGTGATACTGCTTGAAGTGTGCATCCAATAATTTCTTGGGATCATGCTTTCGTTTGGGTGATTTTCCCAACTTCAAAGGGGCCAACTGATCACCCAGTGCAGCAGCCCAGGTTGAGGTAGGAATAACTAGTAGGCCAAGATTTAGAGAGAACTTAGGCCAACCTCTCTTTTTAGGGCCAATAATTTTCTTGTAAACTTCATCAGTGACAGTCTGATAGGAAACTTCTTGGATGACCAACCTGTCGGGTACAGTTCTGGAAAAAAAATGAATGGTGTCACTTCCCCAAACTTTTATATATGCAAAATACTCATAAACATACCAGTCCCCAATAGTGTTAATGAAGGTTCTGGCTTATGTCAAGAAGGCAGGAGCTTCCTAGTGAAACAATTTAAAATAGATGGTACCTATGAAGTGGTCACAAATTTCATAAAGCAAAGGTATATAGCTACTTTCCCATAGTGCAGAATGATATATATAAATCGGTGGAGCCTCAGGGGTCCAATTCCACCCCAAATTAGGATATTGAAAGTCAGCATAGACGACATCAAGGATGTATGCTGATAGATAAAAATGTGGCTTCTTTGAGGTAGGTGCCTTTTGATAGTTTTGAATTTGTTTCTTAATTTCTGAAGACAAGATGGATGCCCAAGGAAAGGATTCACCCATTGTTAACACATGATGGGCTATAGGAGCCCATTCAGCCTAGAAAAATGAACAATTGGGGAGACCAAAAAGCCTGCAATCCATGGTTGCGAAAAAAGAGTAAGGTCCCTTGAACCAAATAATAGGATAGAGATCATCCACCTTGGGCATGAAACTATTAGGTTTTACCATCCAAGATTTCATCATCTCGTCAAAATTATATCTTGTCTTGGAGGATTGGATAAAGTCAGAACTCAGGGTTTGTATAGCTGGCTTGAGAGAAAAAGATCTGATAAAAACCTCCAGGCGAAAGGTAGTCAATTGCGAACCTGCGCAATCATTAAATGACCGGTCTGGTATTGGCATTCTCAAATATCCATTTTACGGGGTCTCTATAAGGTAAGACAGCTGGGCGAGCAACAATGCAATGGATTTGGGAAGCCCTATTTTTTCATAAGTTGGCCAGTCTTGCTTGATGTCTGAAAGGTCATCGTTGTCAAATATTGAATAAATTTTAGCCCAGTCCATTTGATAATCCTTAGTTACCCTCTCACTGGTGTTTGAGAAAATGCCGAAATTGGGATCCTTGGTCAGTGAATCCTTATACAGTGCCTTGGACTGGGTAGTTCGAGACATCCTGATAAAAGTTTTGGGAAATTCTGATAAATAGACAAACGAAAATCAAAATCGACCAATGAACATTAAAAGCGTGAAAAGAAGATTGAAAATTCACAACAAACCAACCTAATTTCAGCTGAAAACCGTGCAGGTGACCCTGGTAACAAATTAATAGTAAAATCCACGCAGGAGCATAAAAATCGACAGAAAAAAAATGATAACGAAAAATCAGAAAACCTTTTACTTAACGTTTTTTTTTTTCTTTTTTTCGACCGGATAAGATCTGGACCGTAGATTTAGGAAGAAATGAACGGCCGAGATTACTCCTGCGGGATTCAGGGTCAAGCTTCAGGACCTCATTCTATTAAACATTCCCGAAATCCATGATTCGAAAATGCGGGTTGCGGGTTTCGGGTTCTCACCACTTTATCACATAAGAAAACTCGTTTCCGAAATCTGCCATTCGAAAATGCGGGTTGCGGGTTTCGAGAATGAACACAATTATTAAAACCAACTAACCTTTTCCACACCCCACATCCCGCAATTTGCGGGTTGCGGGTTTCAGAAACACACCACGCAATTTATTAGCATAAGGAATTCCCGCAACCCGAAATCCGAAAATTTAGGTTTCGGGTTTCGGGATCAAGGTTTAGGAAATAATGAGACAGTCTTCCCACAACCCGCAATTTCAGGTTGTGGGTTTCGGGCTGACAAAAATACGAAAGGAAAATAAATGATCCCCGCCATGCACATTTGCGGAATTTTGGGATTTCGGGATGCGCAGAAAAAAAAAGGTTCAAGACGAAAATCTGAGGCATTCTGCAAATTAAGAAGACAACTAGAAAATTAGAAATTCTCAAGGGAATTAATGAAGATAACTAAGCAAGGCAACAAAGGGGGCAATGTAATAGCAAACCGGAATTGAGGGACTTACTCGAATTCCTTTATATTTAAATGAATGGGGTTCCCGTGATCAGGACGAATCATGGGATCTGTTGTGGCCACAACAAGACCAGCTATTTCTTCTAGTGCATCCGGATCCTTTGCCAAGTCCAGGAAACTTTCCAAGAAGGCCTTTAGAGTCTTTTCCTTCCTTCGTGACTTCGTCGAGTCAAACATCGGTGCCATGTCAAAATTTCTTCCTGAAGAGGTAGCTACCTCCTGTGCTTTCAAGAAGACATCCCTTCGGCTTCTACATCAAAGGTGACCTGCTTCCGCTGTGTTTGTGATGGTCTAACATTGGTGTGTGACCTATTACCACCTGTCACCGCCCCTCTTAGTGTCATTTTCTAACCGTCACATGGCTACTTCTAGCTTCTGTCGATATCATCTGCACAATTGATGGCGCATTCTGATTATTTTGGTTTATGTTCTGGGGTGGATTCTTAGTCTGCCATTTCGCAATGAGCTAAGGGCAGTCCTCTACACTATGATCTACAGCACTGCAGTATGTACACTGTGGCATCGAGTTTGGGCAATCTCTCTGGTAGTGCCCCTGTTGTACACAATTGTAACAGATGATCAGTCCTCTTCCCCATCCAGCAGCTCCTCCATGTCCCATACCGGTGCCTCGGCCTCCATGGAATCCTCCCTTGAAACCTCTGCATGGTGGTCCATATGGTTGATACTGCGGTTTCCCATACTATGGTTGTTGATACTGTTGCTGACCATACTGCGGCTAGCCATACAACGGTGGTGGATACTGCAGGTGCCCATATTTCTGCTAGTCATATTGCTGCGGTTGGTTAAACTGCGGATGTGGTTGACTATACTACGGTTGCTGCTACACCAGCAACAACTCTTCTCCCTTTCATAAAATATGTGTTAGTTTTTCGATCTTGCAGCAGGTCATAAGCCCTGCAGTCGTTCTCATCATGGCCAACCGATCCACAGAACTTGCAGTATAAGTTTGCTAGCTTTGACACCATCTTTTGCATATATACACATTCCTCCAGTCGATGCCCTCTAGTCTGAAAGACAGGACACCATGGAATGCCTCCTTGACAAAGGGGGTTTGGTGCCCCCGACTCCAAATACTCACAGAATTCTGAGCAATTGTCCTTATGGTGTCACTCAGCTCTGCATCTGGTGCACCATATGGCTCTGCGTGTTTCCTTTCCCTTCTTGATATCCTCCAATTGAAGTGTTAAATTGGCCAATTGTGCCTGGACTCTGTCCATTCCTATCCCTGCTTCGCCGATTGGTGAAGACTCCAACTTCATCACAATATATAATGCTTCCACCTGTGTCGTGACTTTTTGTTGCATCAGTGTCCCTCGGATATGCGGTACCAGTCTTGCGATGAACCATTCTTTGTGTTGCAACTCATTTATCAGAAATATCACTTTTTCTATCAGTGTCTTGCACCGTTGATCAAATTCCCACACCGACTCATTCAGAAATTGCTTAATCTCCTTAAGCTCAGTGACATACTGCGACTCAGATTTTGGAATTTTAAATTCATCAATCAATGTCATTCTAACCTGCACCAACGTCTTGGCTGCTATTCCTGTTGGAACCTTTACAAACTTCATGTACTAGCCTAACGCCCGACCCCTAAGGGTCATCGCTAGCTGTCCCATCTTTATAGTGTAGTCCTGAACTTGCTTCACAGTCCAAACTGCTTCTCATATGAACCAATACTGTTTGGGATCCTCAGTCCCATTCCCCAAGA
Source organism: Larix kaempferi (assembly GCA_027924585.1). Taxonomy (NCBI): domain Eukaryota; kingdom Viridiplantae; phylum Streptophyta; class Pinopsida; order Pinales; family Pinaceae; genus Larix; species Larix kaempferi. The sequence continues at coordinate 641,650 of BSBM01001183.1, forward strand.
AGGTGGGAATATTTGCCTCATCTTCCATCCTAACATTGCTACTATTGTTGTTTACTGAAGCGCTACTCTTACCGTTGCATGTAGGGAAACTCTGCGAGTAGTTTGGATTTCTTCCTATAAAATTTGGAGTAGTGCATGGGGTTGAAGGTATGTTTTAACTTGCGATCTGTCCCCCTTCTGCTTCTGGGGTAACCTGGTCGACGTGTCCTTCGCAAAAAGGTCACTTCCTCCCTTGTGGTCTTGTTTCGCAGTTCTCCGTTTCGGTCCTCTCATGAGACTTTCTCTCAGTCCTCCTATTCTTCTCAGGATGCCAGAATATTGCTGCAATCCTCAAGGTACCACACTCTTCGTCAACTTCCCTTAGAAACTCGTCGTTGCTCATGTCCATCTACCCCACATCTTTCCATCAGATCTGCATTCACGTGATACCTTCTCCCTCTGCACACCAATTTTTCTACTCGTCAGAAGACATCCTCAATATTTCTTTTTCACAGACAAGCATCTTAATCCATAGTTTTAATGATGACAGGAACCTTCCTCTTGGCCCCCTAAAGAAGCTACTCTCAGCGTCACTGTATGACTTGATAGTGTCTACTGTGAACTTAGTCATGTATCCCTCGAGGATACTATCCACCCAGAAATCAATAGCTCGTGATACCTTGTTATTGACTTGCTTCATCTATCGAACCAACTCTGAGGTCCAATAATCAGGTTTAGTATTCTGGAAGTGGTTCTTTCGGAACGTCAGCTGTGCTAGCCACTCATGCAGCAACACTGGGAATTCACAAAAGAATATTTCATGGATATCTAAGTACATGTATCTTTGTAACCAACTAGTTGTTGTTTGTTTAAGATCTCACTTCTCGCTCTTTGTGAATTCCTCTGCCTTCTTGTTGAACCACTCTTGGATATCTGGTTTTGTCAGATGCCACAGCATATCCTCTTCTTTTCTTCCTCGGGGTCCCGACAACAGAACCATTTGTTGACGCAGTGTCTATCAACAGGGGTTCACTTCGCACTAATTCCAACAAACTACCAACCCAAACTCCCTTATACACTGGCCCGAAAAGGTGTAACCCTTTCCAGCAACACTTGCGGAGCAAGTGCAGTCTCACCCGAGATGGATAAGGGGGCTACTGGAACCAAGTTTCCACAATGGAGTTGAGGATATGCTTTCAACACACATTACCCTTGCAATAGCCATAGATTATAACATTCACAACATGCTATTAACTTATCATTCACATTTTAAGTCATTCGTAGAGTTCAACAGATTCACAAACATTCAGAACAACATATTGAACCTACTTATTCAGATTAGTAGTACTTCTTAAGCCAATAGCATGTTTGCATCAACAACACTCTAAGACATTCACATTCATCATCACATCATTGCATAAAAATAGAGATAGAGATTACACCATAACCAACATCTTCATTCATTCACTAACCCTGCAGAATGAACCTCACAGAAACTATCAATACACCATGTTGCGGATACAAAACAGACCCAAAAGATAGGATCAATCATAAAAAATTGGATTCCCTTATGCTTATAATCCTACTCTATTTATATGCTTCTATTTGGTTATAAAACGGTCCACATGACCGAATTAACTAATCTAACAATTCTTGCGCTTCCGCGAACTCTGTGAATGGTCCTTCTTTCACGGAATGACCCTTTCACACCTGTTAGCTTCCGCACTTCCTCCGGACTTATCCCTTTCCAACAGATTCGAATGCATAAGGATGCCATTCGGATCGTCACAAAAGAAGACCTACTAAAAATATGAAAAACCCCCCTAGGTGGAAAGTGTGCTATCCAAGTCACCTCAAAGGCTCACGAATTTCTGAATGAGTGATCAAAATGTGATGTAGGATGGAAAATAATCCTAAATCCATAATTTGAAAGGAAGAAACATCATGGACGATGAGTTGGCCAAAAAACAGTAAAACTAGTCAACTAGCCTTTCACCTTTCACCAAAAAGTGGTAAAAAGCAGTAAAAAATAGTAAGGCTCCTTTATATTCCAAGATAGGATAAGATCAGCCAAAATGAAAGCAAATCTTATCCAGAATGTTCAAAAATGCGCCCAAGTGACTGTAGGAATCTTGTGGTCCACACAATGTCTAGTCCAGCCAACTACATAGTCTAACACCTAGGAATTAATAAAAAATGTTCAATAATGCTATCCTAAGGTATTAAATGACATGAATGGGTTTAAATATTCCAACACAATATATAGATGGTGTCAAGAGACAAAATCGAGAGGATTAGTGGCAAGGTGATTAGCTCACAATAATGAGGCTTACATTGGACCAATTCACCCATCAATGACATGAGGCCAAGTGTAACTCATAGATTAGGCCATAATGAGGTTCAATGAACATAGATGGACCATGAGGAGGTTAGGCTAGTCAAAATAGTGTGAAAAATACCATTACTAGGGTGCATGGGTGAGTAGTTGACTAAGTAGTGTCCATTAATGCACAAGTTGACCAAATCCTCAAGGGCACACACTCCATCTCCTTAAAATAGGGAAATGCAAAAAATCCCACATAAATGAAATGTAATGGGGCACATTGACTCCTAAAATGGTGGAAATGAGTGGATAAGTGGAAAAACAAGGATTCATGGATATATTACTAGTCTAAGTGGTCAAATGTGGACAAACTATGGTCCAAGACACTAGACTAGGCACTAGAAGGACAAATAACACAAGGTAGAACAACATGAAGGTACATGGCATATATATGATGGGAATATTGTTCTAACACCACCCCTTAAGCCAAAATGTAGTGAGAATGAGAAATAGGGCCCAATCAGCAAAGTCTTATGGTCACATTTTACATTATTAATCCATATGAATTGAGGAAAGAGGAAAAACCACATGGGGAAAATCCTCCCTAAAAAATGGGCATTAAAGATAAACCAAAAATTGTATACTCTCCAAACTAAATGAATATGTATAGAGGAATATTCTTCTTGGGAATAAGTGGTATGTGCTCAACCCGATCAGAAACATGTACAACTACATGATGGAAACTGAAGCCATGTAGAACAATTGAAACATACTGATAGTAGAGTGAATGCATGTGCTCTTCAGACTTGATCTTCGAACCAACCAGGGTGCTAGGTCCAAACGAGACTTGAGGTGCTTGAGAATGAGAACCAACAGTGGTGAAGTGATCCCAAGCGAATCATAAGGCTATGAAGCATCAAATTCGAGCCATGAGAGTTGTAATCAGCTCCAAGAGAGAGGAACAAGAGTCCCAAGTATGCCAATGTGATGGCTAAGGATTCTCCATCTTCTGTGCAACTCTAAAAACCGGTGCTAGAAATCGTATAGGAATACATAAGAAGCATGGATGCAAGGAGGGAAAATTCTACAAATCCAATCTTTGATCCTTCTTCCATAACATCCAAGGGCTTACTCTTTCTCACACTAGTAGAATCAATAAAAGAATGGAATAATATTGATGAGAGATGGAAGGACTTCACTTCAACAATATTGATGGCAACAACTTGTATATTATCTTCATGAAAAACAACTTCATGGAAAACAGAGGAAGCCACAGAGGAAAAAATTTGAATTAGATCATTTGTTGAGTCTTCTGCCATTTCTTCATGTACCTATAAACAACACTCTTTGAAATTCCTTACTTCAACAACATGCCTGAGAAAGGCCAAAAGGAGAAACCAAATGACCAAAGGTAATAACTGGAAGCAACTGTGGAAATTGTTTTGCATCAAACTAGCTTTGATACCATATTAGAATTTAGATTGAGAAACAATCACAACACTAGGTTCTGGTACATATGACAATCCAACCTAGATCTAGATAGAAAAAACAATCTCACTTAGAATTATTTGCACAAAGAGATAGCAAGAATAGAGAAGAAATATTGAACATAACACTAGAGGAAAATCATTCCAATGGGAAGAATTCCACTCTGATATTATTCATCAACATGAGTACAATATATACATAGATGGTCTCAAGAGACAAAATCGAGAGGCTTAGTGGCAAGTTGAGTAGCTCACAATAATGAGGCTTATATTGGATGAATTCACCCATCAATGACATGAGGCAAAGTGTAACTCTTAGATTGGGACGTAATGAGGTTCAATGAACATAGATGGACCATGAGGAGGTTAGGATAGTCAAAATAATGTGAAAGGTACCATTATGAGGGCACATGGGTGAGTAGTTGGCTAAGTAGTAGTAATTAATGCACAAGTTGACCAAATCCTCAAGAGAGTGCACTCCATCTCCTTAAAACATGGAAATGCAATAAATCCCAGATAAATGCAAGGTAGTGGGGTGCATTGACTCCTAAAATGTTGGAAATGAGTGGATAAGTGGACAAATAAGGATTCATGGATATATCACTAGTATAAGTGGTCAAACGTGGACAAACTATGGTCCAAGACACTAGACCAGGCACTAGAAGGCCAAATAACACAAGGTAGAACAACATGAAGGTCCATGGAATATATATGATGGGAATATTCTTTTAAAAATATGTTAAAGAAGTTAAAATATGTTCTAATTGCACCAATACTGATTCACCTCCCCCTCTCAATATTAAATCTATTCCAAGAATTGGTATTAGAGCCAGTGTCTTCAGTAATAGCTTAATATCTGGAAGACAGATCCCTATGCAGAAATTAACCGACATAGATTCAAAATATGAACAGATGGAAAAAGTAGGCTTTGAAGGAGAACTAATCAGTATTCTAAACGAATTGAAAAATTCAAGGAAGAAAAGCAAGCTCTTGTAAGAATCACTTCTGATATTGGAGGAAGATACCACCAAGCAATTGAAATTGAGAGAAGACACATGTGAAAGACTGGAAGTCGAAATTGGCTCTCTGAGAGACAAACTACAAAAGCTAAGCTTTCAGTTGGAGAATGAACAAAAACATAGAAACAACGTTACTAAAGAATCATATTTTGTTAAGAGCTATGAAGACACACTCAAGAATACACTCTCAAAGATAAATCATAAGTGTGAAGAAGATCACTGGAAGCCAAGTCATACAAAAACCAAGCATTCACACTTCAGGAGAGTCTATCCTATCAGGTACCAAAATATCTTTTTAAAAAAATGTTGTTACTGTCACAATTTTGGTCATTAAGCAATAAATTGCAGAGCTCGTACACTAGCATACGATAGGAGTAATGGTTTGTGCAATTAGATAAATCCTAAACAGAGTAACCTAAGGAAACTGACTGAGACCTCAAAAGAAGATCTAAATCCCTTCAGTATTTTGAGCTTAGAAAATGAGCATAGTAAATGTCACAATCATGGTCATGATAATCAGAATTACGAAAAATCAATTGCAACCTTCTTTTAACAATCAAATGAACACCCTTAAAAAAGTAAAAGGTAGAAGCACATTTTACTATGCGCGCACAACATGAAGACAAAAGACAAGTACACAAGAGAACAATCCTCTCTTATCTAATCACGACTTACATAATATGAAGGATTGAATGAAGGAAGAGGTAGCCTAAAGAGGCAAGGTTTAGTGATTGAACTGCTCACCGGAAGGCTCAAATCTAGTCTCCACCAGTCAATAGTGAGAAGAAATGCAAAAAATTGCATTGATTGTGCTTGAGAATTCTAAATTTGTGACAAAAGCGTGAAAATACTATGGAAAGTGGGTTTTTGAGTAAAAATAATCAAAAATCAAGAAAAGGTATTATCCCACATTGAAAGTGGAAACTTGGATTCGCCTTTCCCAATACTATAAAACAAAGGCATTTGGGGCATGGTAAGGTACAAAAAGTAAGAGCAAAGACATGCTAGAAGGATTTCGAGGTTGGAAATCTCATCTCCAACAATAATATTGAAGGATCAAAGGAAAGGATGGATAAGGATAGCTCAAATAAAAGGAGGATGGATTCATCTCAAGCAAGGTTGCAAGTAAGTATCTTTTCTTCTTTGGTATTATATGAAACAATTCAAGTTTCCTTCCATTTATGAGTTTAAGATTTTCCCACCAAGTTTATTTTGAATTCAAAATGGTTAAGGATCTTAGGAAAGTTTATATAATTGTTCATTTCTGACATTGAACTTCACCTAATTCATAGAGATGGTCAATTAAGTGTAGACGCATCCCTACCACAATTTCTATTATCACCTGCGCAATCCACTGAAACTGTTGAAGATAAGAAGGATCTATTTCAATTTCTATTTGTTGTTCTACTATTTTGTGCACTCTTTAAATAATCTGCAGTTCATTCTGTTGTGTGCACCTTCTGTATCCTTCATATCTCGCAATCACTGATCTGTATCACAAACTTCACCTGAATACCTAAACCTTATATACTTGACTTCATACTTCACAAACTATGTACTGCTTCATCATTTTCTACAGTCTACACTCAGGTTCAGTACGCTGTTCTATTTCAGCACATCTACACCTTCAACTGATACTTTGCATATTTTGATGAGCTGCTATTATGACTTCGTGCACTAGTATCAGATGGGTCTGTGCACCTGCTGTGATATTTCCATTTTGTCTTGGTGCAACAATATTTAAATAATATGTGACCTTCTATGAATCATCTATGATTTGTCCTTTCTATTTATTCCATAGTTGTCTCATATCATCCTTATCATAATGTGCATCATTTACTATGTAGAAACTATGTTTTAGCGCATCACAAGATATACTTCATGTCAGTCATTGCACACCTATCTTCGATCATTTGTGACTTTCTGTGAACTGTCTGTGATACTATCATTATTTTCTTACACACTTGCACATCTTTTGTAATTCTGCATTTATGTTTTCACGCAACTATCTTAGATCGTCTGTGACTGTTTATGAACTCTCTATGATAATGTCATTATGTTTTTACGCACTTGCACATATTTTGTAGTTTTGCATATATGTGTTCGTGCAACTGTCATAGATAGAGTACATCATCCTATGCACTATCATTAATTTTATTTGGGTGATTCCATGAAGATGGGTAATTCTTTTTGGCCAAATATGACGGTGAAAAATGGAAATTTTATCCATGTATTAAATTGAAGGCGTTGAAACTCATATTTTCCAAATGAAGTTTGACATGTGGTTGAAAAATGAAATGTAGAGAATTATGTTGTCTTTCCAATGATATTTTTTTCGAAATATTCCAATGTCATTTATTGTGTCGAATTTTCATTTAATAAAATGTTTGTACTTAAAAATTTGAAGAGCAATTAACAAGTAGTTTGTGTTCGTGCACGATAATTTAATGTTAAAGTAATAATTAAAAAAAATGAAATATGTGAACATGATCTAGACAGGATGCACTAGGGATTACATATTTTTCTTTTAATTTTTCTCGAAAAAATATATTTATTATTATTTTTCGAAAATGACCAATGAATATTTCAGTGGCATTTTGCAGACATGTGTGTTCGTGCACCAAATCTTTTAATTTTTTACATAATTTGAAAAAATAAAAATACTCTTTTGAAGATGACAGGTTTATCTAGGGCTTGTGTATTTTTTCAAATTTTTCGGATGTGTATTTTGAATTTTGTGGATTTATCTTTGAGCTCAATCGAAATTGTCAGCATGGTTTTTTAGATCAACTTTTAGTAAAAATTTAAAAACAAAAGACATATGAAAATAAAAATTCGTAAATTTTATCTATCTGGATAGAGGATTCATTGACGAATCCAATGGTATCAAGATCGCTCATTAATGAGCATTTAAAGACATGGTTTAACTCTGTGGAAGGCAGACAAAAAAACCATTCTGCAGGGAAAATGGCTATCGGCCTGTATTTTAAGCCCTCGATCGAGCTATTTTAAATACCTCGATCGAGGGTTCGTGTGTGTAAAAAAAAATCTATAAACAACGGGGCAAAAACGCAAAAGGAGTCGGCAACAATTAATCTTTCCAACTACCCTTCTTTCGTAAAAACATGAACGAACATGTATATAACCAACAAACAAGAATTCACAAACAACAATTTACCTCATTGCTATTTTTTTCTCCATTAGAGTTTTGTCAATTTGAGCTTGTTGAATTAGAGATTTATAATTTTCATATTGCTAAATTAGATCTCATTAGATATGTAAGAAAAAGCTCTAATTCAAGATTTCATAATTCAAGATTTCATACTAACATTTTGTTGTTTGTTATAACAATTTGACAAAAAAATTGTTTGTTTTTATTGTAAATTGATTCTTTGTAGGCATAATTCAAGATTTCATACTAACATTTTGTTGTTTGTTATAACAATTTAAAAAAAAAATTGTTTGTTTTCATTGTAAATTGATTCTTTGTAGGCATAATTCAAGATTTCATACTAATATTTTGTTGTTTGTTATAACATTTTGAAAAAAAATTGTTTGTTTTCATTGTAGATTGATGGGGAATAAAAAAAAAAAGACAGAAAACATGCTAGACAACAAAATGCCAATGAAGAACGTGAGAAGAGTAGAGAACGAATGAGACAACAAAGAGCAAGGTTGAGACAAGAAGAAGATGCACATTTGGTGCAACAAATTCCAATGGAGCACAATCAAGGTAAATGATTGAATTACATGCTATCATAATTTAAATATCAAGCTACATAATTTACAAAATTAGTAACAGTTTTCCAATAAATTTAACTAAATTTCATAATTTAATTTGTTTCATATTTATTTGTAATGATATTCTTATTTATTTCATCAATTTGTTATTTAAATTTTAAAGTTTGCAACAATTTTGATGTTAAATGAACAATTTTCAAGTGGCTTTAAACAAATGTTAAATTAAAACAATTTTCAAATGAAATGAAACATGTAAATTTAGATTCTACTTTCATGTTAAGATATAAACATATTTTTAAATGAATGAATATTTTGAAATGAACATGTTGTGATAGTTATGTATTAGTTATAATTTATTCAATTTGAAAATAAATGAACGAATATTTTCATAGTTATGGTGGTTGGCAATATTTTCATAGTAATGAATATTTGAATACAAATGAATGTTCAAAGAGCTATTTAATTATAATATTTACATTAAAAAAATTCCATCAATTACATGTACTTTTATTTACATATAATATGATATATCACCATGATAAGATTAATGATTAGAATAATATATTTTGTTAGGACAAATTGGAAATAATTATTTGCAATGTTTGCAACCTTGCATTGATATGTGAAACATTATTGATAAAAAAATCTATAAATTTCAACTTATGATAAAAATTACAATTTCCATAATTGTTTATTGTTGAAATTGCAAAATCATCAACTATTGAAATTCTAGGGTAGAAGTGTTGTAATCATTTATTCTTTGTGGTGATTTGCAACTTGTAGTTTAAATATTTATTTGTTTATTTTATACCATAAAGTTAAAATAACATTTTCTTGTAATGTATTTAAGTAAAATGGACATAAATTGCATAAAGAAAATTTGCCCACAATTATGTAATGTGATGATTATAAATGATATTAATTTTTATGCCCACAATAATTTTTATCAAATTATTAATAATTATCTTGAGTTAAATATATATACTTGATTTTCAAACTTTACTAGTAATTATCAAACTAAATGTACAATTTCAAGTTGCATGTACATATTTAGTTGTTTTGAAATTAAGTTGTACAAACAATTTTCTTGTTTTAATGTATTTTCAATACGTGTACATTTTTCTCAAATCACTAGCAATTTTCAATTTGTTAATTTACATGTACAACAAATTTCAAGTTAGTAGCAATTTTAAAGTTAAATGTACAACTTGTATTTAAACATGACATATCACCACGATACGATTAATGATTAGAATCATATATTTTGTTGGGGCAAATTGGAAATAATTAAAATTGCAATGTTTGCAACCTTGCATTGATATGTGAAGCATTAATGATAAAAAATCCTTAAATTGCAATTTATGATAAAATTACAATTTCCATTTAATTGTCTATTGTTGAAATTGCAAAATCATCAACTAATGAAAATGTTAGTTTGCATTAAAAATTATGAATTTCTCCTCAATCATATCACTATGTAATGTTTCTAATTAAATATGTTATGATGGGTAGAAAATCAATCTTAAATTTTTATTTCATGTATATACAGCATGGGATGCATGATATTGTCCTTGAAATTCTAAGGTAGAAGTGTTGTAATCATTTATTCTTTGCATGGTGTTTTGCAACTTGTATTTTAAATATTTATTTATTTATAAATTATACCATAAAGTTAAAATAACATTTTTCTTGTAATGTAAAAGTAAAATGGACATAAATTGCATAAAGAAAATTTGCCCACAATTATATAATGTGATGATTGTAAATGATATTAATTTGTATGCCCACAATAATTTTTATCAAGTTATTAATAACTATCTTGACTTAAATATATATAGTTGATTTTCAAGTTACTAGCAATTTTAAAGTTAAATATACAAGTTACTACCAATTTCAAGTTACAAACAATTTCAAATTTTATTAGGAATTTCAAACTTTACTTCTAGAACAATTCTCAAGTTTTATTAAGTTAGCAATTACAAGCATCTGTTGCAAGTTCGGATCTGGGAATAATTCCTGTCCACTTAACTATGGGAAGTACTTGGGCATAAGCCCTAAAACTCATTGTGAGGAGTACCACAGGAACCCCAGAGTAGTTGGCGCATTGAGAGGACCTTCCAGCGAAAAGGGCAACGACCCCTACCTGATTGACTAGTTTTTCCCCGTGAGGTAAACCAAGAGCTGTCGTTTGTGGCCAAGCGGTTATCAGTTTTACCTAAGCCGTGGAGTGAGGGGTACTACCCCAATACGCAAGCCGTCAGACAACATTGGTGGTAGAGTGAAACACCTGAACTTTTAGGAAGCCGAACATACCTGGGTTCCATATCTATTTTCAATTGAACTATTGTCGATCACTTCCGTGCCATTTCACTAACACCTCGGGGTTTTGGTGTAACGGTTTGTATCACTTGAACAATTTCAAATTTCAAGTTACTAGCAATTTCAAGTTACTCAAGAGCAATTTTAAATTTCAAGTTACTAGCAATTTCGATTTTTACTTAGAACAATTCTCAAGCTAAATGTATTAGTTGGAAAATTCAATTCACATGCAATTTTCAATTTTTTAATTTTTCAATTTTTCAATTTCCACATCAAATTTCAAGTTAATAACAATTTTAAAGTTCAATGCACAACTATCAAGTAACCAATTTTTCAGTTTGTTAATTTACATGTTATGCAGGGAGAGATTATGGTCAGACATCACATCATGGTGATCAAGAATCACATGACCCTGTGCCCCTTCATAATCTTGATCACGCATCACATGACACCTTTCCCTCTCACATTGAAAATATAATTGGGAGTTGCAGTGGGGTTGGAAGGGGTGGAAATTTTCTAAAGGATTGTGCAGCTGTTTTTGCACAAGAAGAGATTGGGAACTCAATCCTTGGTCGAAGAGTTAGAGAGCATGTCAATAACATAATGAAGTCATATTTTGAACAACATTCAACGATGGCACAAGCTCAAATCCTACATGGGTTGATAAAACACAAAAAATTGAAACGTGCCACAAATTTGTTGGGTTTTCAAGATGTTAAAACAAAAAGGACATGCGAGAATGCAATAGAAAATGTAAGAACTACATTATCTTCATTTGGAAAATCAAGAAACAATGATACCCGAGCTGCTCGTAAGGCAATTACAATGGCTATTGTGGCACAAATCACCTCAAGAAATTGAATGGTATCAACAATGGCATCATTGCTCAATGTTTCAAAAAGAACATTGCTCAAATATACTAAATTTAGGGTCCAGATAGATGAAAGAGATAAAGCTGCTTGTTGGGCTCTTATTTGTAGGGAACCCTATCGAGATAGGATGGTAGCGGGCATTAGAGAGAAGGTGATAGAGTTTTGGGATAGTCATTCTCATGCTATTCCAGATCGAAAGCATGTCCTGCGACAACATTTATCCAGAGGCATTTATCAGGAGCAATGTAAGCATGTGATGGAGATGACGGGAGTTGCACTTTACGAGGAATTCCAAGAAACCAATCCTGGTGTTCAAATATCATTTAGCATGTTCAACAAATTGAAACCGTGGTATATTAGGTCGAATACGATTCGTGACACTTGTTGTTGTCGGTACCACGTTGAATTTCAACTATACTATGACACATTTCTGGATTTTGCAAAAGGCACTGGAACGGAGTACTAGCTCCTCACATAGTGTGACATTTTATTTGTATGATACTATGCAATAGGAATCCTGAACACGTGTTTTTCAATAAGAGGTTTGTAGGTGGGAGAAAATGCCATGAATGCGGTGATTTGACATTGTTCCATAGGAACTTTCTTATCAATCCAACACACCATGGATTGTCAGATATCACCGTTAGGTGGAAGAGGTACGAGTACGTCACCATGAATACAACACCTTCTTCATCTGTGACATCCAAGAGGATCGAATTGCTCGATGATGATATTCTTGTTTCATATTTCATGGAGAAGGTTCAAAGTCAGATTTATAAATACATAAAGCACTCCCATAGGTCCAGGTGGAAAGCTTCAGAATTCAAACATTCTCGTGAGGTATTTGAGCTGCGCACAATCTTATCAGTGGTAGAATTTGCAGAGAACTACACCTTTGCTCCTTAGAGAGAGATACAGAGTGAGTACTATCACTCCGACCAAGTGTCTATCTTCATACATGTATTGTACAGACATGTTCAGGAAAACATTGATGGTAGGGATAACATTCCCTAGTCACGTGAAGTGATCAAGAAGTACCATTTTTATGTTAGTGATGATCGTGAGCATGACACATTGTTTGTTCAACACTGCTTTGGGTTGATTTATGATTCATTCAGGAAGAGAGGCATATCATTTACTGAACACTGGATTTGGTCAGATGGGTGTGCAGGGAAATTCAAGTCAGCACGCTCATTTTATTGGTTGAGTCGCCTGCACAAACAGAAAGGAATCTGACACACCTGGAGCTTTTTTGAGATAGGGCATGGGAAGGGTGAACATGATGGCGCAGGTGCATGTGTGAAACGAGCACTTCGAAGGTACCAGATGAGTCATGGTGCAACCCAACTCAAATGCTCCACTAAAGTAGTTGATTGGTGCACACGTCATTTGGGACATCAGGGTCATGAACAAGCAAGGCCAGTGTGCAGGTAATAAACTCTAAACTCAATTAATAAGCTAATAACATTCAATATCAACATTTCCAAATGAACACATGTACTCGATAGCAATTTACATATCACAAACTGAATTCAATGCAGGTTCTTCTAGGATGTTTCCCTTGGAGATGTTAATAGATCCATGCCATGGTATTGTGACACCATCCCTGGTACGAGGGAATTGCATTATGTTCGAAGTAAATATATGGGGGACATATTTTCCATTGAAATGAGGAAGTATGCCTTCTTTTGCGATTTTTGCATTGATGCAAATGGATGCGAGCTTGAACACTGTGAAAATGATTTATATGTCAAACCATGGAAATATGTATCTCTTAATCCAAAGGGCCCACATCCAATTCCAACATGGCAAGAGATTCACACGGAAGAGGCAATGGTCTCATTATATTATGATCGAGTTTTCGATATGGTTAGGGAAGGTACAAGAGACTTCATTAAGTTAATTAGTTCATTATATCTTACACATATACAAATGTTGTAGAAATTTTCATGTAGGACATTTGAATAATATTTGTAATGTATCTTGTAGGTGATGTATTCGTTGTCATTGCACCCCTCCACAACAAAGAAAATGTTGCATACTATTTGATGCGGTGCACGCAAATAAAGAGTAGATTGGTGCGACCCTACCAAGATGGGCACTTCACATACCAGGTTGGAGACATGGTTCTAATGGGACACTTTTTTGAAAAAGTGAAAAAACAGGGTGCTCACATTATTTACAGAGATTTTATGCCTGAATATATATCATGTCAATACAGTCATTTGGTGGTTGCAGCTCGGATACCTCTAACAGAAATCAAGGTGAAGAGAGGTGATCCAAACAGATGGAATATGACAGAAGATGACCATGATCGTATTATGGAGACTTGCATTCCTATAACCCATTAGCCAGATGAATGAGTTACATGTATGCCACTTGCATCATTGGCATAGTTTTCATGTTGTCTTGTGTAATATTTTTTGGTATATTTTTGTGGAGGTTGTTTTAAAAATGTATTTTTGTAGATGCTTTAATGTCAAGAATACAAATGCCAGATGGGAGGCTTTTGTGAAATTTGGGTCATGGTGCTCCAATGTGAATACACTTGAACATGTACATGTTCTAATTTTAGATTTTGATTTCAAATACGATTGTAATGTAATTGAGAATTTAAAATACATCTACACAATGTGGAATGGTAAAAGTTAAATTTTGAATTGTACAATGATTACCATTTTGTGCAACATTCTTTAATATATGAGTTTTAAAAAATTTGGGCATTATAATTATTGTTTGGACCACACATTCTTGTATTGATAACCTAGAATTTTTGCTATTTATGACTATTGTGTTTCTCTTGATTGTTCATAATCTATCATTGAAGCTTCAACCAGAGGTCTCATACATACCCATGTGTGGTATCTATCTGACTCTTCCTTAGCTATATTTTTGGTGACGTGACTGCAATCAATCCATAGTTTTTAATTTTTCTTACTAAGGGAAATGAAGGGCACCAAAACAATCCTTCAATTTGATTTCCTTCCAAAGCAATTGATTAATAATTAGATTGACCTTGCTAGTAGAATTTTTACATTCGTGGGTGACATTTAGTTATGGTGATTTGGTGGTTGAAAATCCCTTTGCTTGACACTTGTTATAATTCACATAATTCTTGACTTTATTTGTTATAATCTTGTATCATGGTGAACTATGTTATTAATGGCATCAAGTGAAATCCATGATGAGATGAGGATTACATCGTCCATATCATCAAAATGATTTGTAAGGTTGTGTCATAAGTAGTTGGGAAGCATAGTCTCACAAAACATTATTTTGTTTGTTGATGTAAGCATTCATTAACTTTACATACTTGCATTCAATAAAAAGTTATTTTGTACATGTTGATGTGAACATTCAACATAGAAGCATAGTACATGGAAAGGTAATAACTTGTACATGCCTTCATATATGCAACTTACCTAGTTGGATCAAATGGTGTCATTATCTCCATTTGTCATCAAAACATAAATCATATGAAATAGTTGTAAAAACATAGTTTCTACCACAGTTGTACAAGCATCTGCTATCAACATATTTCTATTTCTTATATTAACTAGGTGGTTATGCCCATTGCCAAGAAAACAAACCATACCTTTATGACTTTAGATTAGAGCACACACTTAAAAGAAAATAACACAAAGATTACCTACATACTATATAACTTGTAATTATATAATTTTGTCTCAGGGGATATTTCACACTCTCAATGGACAAAAACATTCTTATATACAACAACACATTGAATTTTCAATTGAAATTACACATTAAATTTTCCATGTAATTGAATTGGAATGTGCAAACTGTAAGTGAATTGTAATGTGTAGACAACATAATGCAAAATGTCAATTTCAATTTTCAATTTCAAACGTATTTTAATTTTAAATTTTGATTTCAAATACAAAATTGAGAATTTAAAATATATCTATATACAATGTAAAATTGTAAAATTTAAATTTTAGATTGTACAATGTATCATAATTTAAAATTTTTATTTCAAATGCAATTGTAATGTAATTGAAATTGAACTTGTAAATTGGAACAACACATTGTATTCTCAATTGAAATTACACATTAAATTTGAGATTTTAATTTTAAATTGTAATTGATTTGGAATGTGTAAATTGTAATTGAATTGTAATGTGTAGACAACATAATGTAATCAAAATTTCAATTATTAATTTCAAATGTATTCTAATTTTACATGTTGATTTCATTTCTGCAATTGTAATGTAGTTGAAAACGAGCTTTTAAATTGCAATTGAATTGGAATTGAAATTACAAATTAAATTGGAAATTTTACATTGTAATTGAATTGGAATTGTAATTTCAATTTTAAAACGTAATGTATGTATTCAATTCTAAATTTTGGAAGATGTTCTCTAATGTAGTCGAAATTTGCATTTTAAATTGAACTAAATTGTAACTACACATTAAATTTGCTGTCACGTACCCACCCATTTAACCAATGCAAGGCAGGGTACATGATGCCAAATTCAAGGCTTTCCCATGATCTCAACCCATTAGTTAGATTCATATAAATAAATTATGAATGTGCAGATGTAAAACAAATCAATTATGATGCACATCGGAATTAAAACATCCACACACATTACTCATGCATACAACACATCAACAGTGATTGAATTAATATAGTGCAGAAGTAAATATAGAGGCATAAAAACACTTATCTTCATTTTTCAACTGCCCAAGCAATTAGCTATGTCGTTGCAATGTTCCACCCAGCCATAGGCTCTTCGACAGCTTATACTGAGTCTGTCCGAAGGCCACCCCCGAGCTGGGCATGATTCCTTCAAGGAAAAGGGGATATTCACTCTCTCACGACCAATTAATCATTCCATCTGAGCTAAGCCAGTCCATAGATGGGTTTATCAGGCTACAATTGAACCCTGGATTATCGCACTCAAGCTCAAGCCCAAGCCATGGATACCCATACCCATACCCAACATACTCTTCTCTCACACAGTAAGCACAAACAGGGGGCAGGGAGACACATTTTAGACAGTGGGATTTACAAATAAGATGGCCATGGTTTTTCCCAAAAACGTTCCCAACCAAAAATAGATTGTGGGATGGGAAAACAACGACAGGGGGAAAAACGATTTCTTCCCCAAATATCTCAGCCTTCAACAGCCCAAAACGGTCTCTATTGAACCCCCTTTCGATTTCCCTTCTTTCCCACTGGTATACAACACAGAAAACGCCCTTCTCTACTGGGAAAAATGAAGAAAACGCTACAACATGCCTAGAAAACGCCCAGGTAGCTCTAAACTCGTGAGGGAGGAAGAATGATCATAGATTATGGCTTGGGGGAGAAACACATGGCTCTTTTCTTGCCCCAAGAAGCAAAACGCGAATTCCCATGAAGGGTGGCTTGCCCAAACCCGAATTTGGACAGCCATACCTTTCCATTCCCAAGGCATTAACTACCTCAACCAACTCTTGGCAGAAATCAATGGTTGGGTACAAAAGTCAACATGGCTAGTTGAGGGTTTGATGGGTTCTCTCATTGACACTTGGCTTGACTCTATTGGCTCAAGGGTTTGAATGTTTTCCCTCCCAATTCCTTGTGAAATCATGCCCCCATCTCTTTGTTGCATTGCATAGCTAGTTGTGGGTATTTTTATTAAAATGCATATTACATGATATTTGAATTTCCAATGTGCATTGCTAGCACGCAAACCATATGCATCACTAAATCGATGGCGGGCCTTGGCCTTGAGCTCCTCACCATGATTTCATAACAATATTACATCATTTATAATGTTAATGCCAGGGTCAAACTGGGGACATTACATTTGCATTTGAAACGACAAAACATAAATTTGTAACTGTAATAACTATGTCCAGATCTAATATAAAAAACAATCGATTTCAAATCATATACAAAATACACATGAAAACATCAATATGATAAAATATAAAAAATATCCAAAAGTCCATATCCAAACTCCATATATGATAAAATTCAATGTATAAATGATATAAATCCATATCCAAAACATGAAAATATATAAAATATGAAAATATCCAAAACATGGAAATGTATAGATCATCAACTCATCGGCCACTACCCCCACGAGGCCTGTGATCGTCCCTCTGATTGCCCTGCTGTGCAGCAGCCCGTTGCTGTCTCTGAGACTCTAAACCCTCAAGGAATTGTGCCATATCTGTCATGTCAATGGTGATATCCAGGATCTGTGTAGGAATACAGGTGGATGGCCCTTCATCAGGATAATGTACTCGAGGTACATCCCAACTATGTGTGAAATCCCTTGCAGCATTGACACCCGCCTGTTGCGATGCCTATGTAATATGCCATTACATGTAATAAGTTAGATTTATTAAAAATTAAAACTAAATTTAACATAATTTAAAAGCTATCCGTAAAAACTTGAAACATAAAGTACAAAAATCAATTACTAAATGTGACTAAATAACATGAATTGGAACATAAATTAAAACTCACATGTGTCTCTAGACCCGACTCGTCAAAACCTTCGCGGTTCTCATGTCCATAATCAGGATCTACTGCCTTTCCGTTGCCCTATACAGTTTGAAATTCATTTGAAGTTAAGATCTACAACATAAATCTTGAAAATTAAGAAATAAAACACAAATTATTTAAACTGAGAAAAAATATTCAAACACAAATTAAATTGGAACATAAATTATAACTTACCTCGACTGGCGAACCAATAGATGGCTCGCTAGCAAAGAGTTGATCCATGAATGGGGTCCCTTGCATGGATCAATAGAATACAACTCCCTGAAGTATTATTGACCATTCAATTTGCGACATTGATATGATGTAAAATGAAGACCATATATACATAATTGTACAAAAGTATACCTATCTTGTAGCGACGCATCTACGATATAACTGAAAGTATGCATCTCGTTCTGACTCAGCATACCGCAGTAGGGTCTCGCGATCGAAACTCCTGAGCATGTCACTAGAGGCATGCTCTATCTCTGGCTCTGCAGGTGGAGGGGGTGGTCTAGATGCCTCTCCATGCGCAGCAACAGCAACACTGCCCAAGGCAATGAACAACGAGTCTGCAAGGTCAGCTCTAGCCTCTGCAGCAAGCTGGGATGATTGTGCCACATCCCCCGACCTGATAACCTCCCTATCTAGAAGCGGTATCAACCTCAGAGTAGGTGGCACGAAGGCAGGGTCTCTCCGAGCTCCAGGACATTGGTAGGATCATCCCCTACCAGCCCCATAGAACTGGGACCCTATGCTAGTGTAATCCGAGTGCATGTCCAAAACAAACTCTGCATAAACATGTTTTGCAAACTACAATGGGACCTAGTCAAGGTGGGGGAACATGCCCCATGCTCCCATGAATCTATCATATATATGTGGTGCAACGACCTCCAACTTAAACTTCCTGAGTCTAAGTGGTTGATCGGGGGCGTGGTCACGAGGGATGTCGAATAAAGCACCCTTGATGTCATGCCCTCTTATGGCAACTTTGACATACTCCCATTTGTGGATCCTAGTGACACCATCTCTCCTCCTCTGGCATGAATGTCGCCAAATGTCACTGAGAGGCCCTACCCTCCTGCAAAGGGTCAACATCTCATCAATCGTCGATAACATCATCGACAAAGATCGTTGTGTGGGAGAATCCTCCCTCAAAGTGCTCACACATGAGCTCACCCACTCTCGTTGGGAAATGATGTCAGCGAAAGTGATCTGTGCAACCTCATCATCGTACGATCCCCCTGATGGGGTACCTGCGATCCAAACCAAAACACAAATGTTACTAAAAATATATATTATAACTTGCAACTGAAATTCAATGCATTATATACTAAAAATTTACTGAAAATGTGCTAACAAAAAATACGCACCTGATGCACTCGTGTCTTGTTGCACATCCTCCTCCTCGGAATCCACATGTATGTCGTCGGGATGAACCAACACACTATCGCTTCTGCTGCCGCCACCAGTGGCAACTAACACCGGCCTGGAATCACTCCTCGGTGAACAGGAGCGTTGCTGATGGTCGCCCTGTCGGGCGACGTCAGATCCTCTCGTGCTTCACGAAGCACGAAGCACCGAAACTCTCTCTTCAGAACTATCTCCATCACATTTAAATTTCTAATTATAATTTTCTTTCAAATTCTATTCCAAATTTCACATTTCAATTTCAAATTCAAATTCAATTCAAATTTCAAATTCTATTCCAAATTTCACATTTCAATTTCAAATTTGCTCATTTCAATTTCAAATTTTCTCATTTCAATTTCAAATTCTATTCCAAATTTCACATTTCAATTTCAATTTCAAATTCAATTCAAATTTCAAATTCTATTCCAAATTTCACATTTCAATTTCAAATTCAAATTCAATTCAGATTTCAAATTCTATTCCAAATTTCACATTTCAATTTCAAATTCAAATTCAATTCAAATTTCAAATCTTATTCTAAATTTCAAATTCTATTCCAAATTTCACATTTCAATTTCAAATTCAAATTCTATTTCAAATTTCACATTTCAATTTCAAATTCAAATTCAATTCAAATTTCAAATTCTATTTCAAATTTTACATTTCAAATTCAAATTCAATTCAAATTCAAATTTCAATTTCAATTTCAAATTTCAAATTTCAATTTCAAATCTAATTCCAAATTCAATTTCAATTCCAATTCAAATTCAAGGCCACCACTGGACTAGAGTTTGCTCCTATTGATCCTCAACCATCGAGTGAAAGGAAGGTTCCTACAATCATTGTTTTAGATTTTTGGATTCAATTTTGCAAGATTTATTTTTTCGGATTTGGTGTTTGATAGAGCTAAGCGAGTTATTTGAATTGTTGAGTGAACTAAATGAATATAGCCTCAATGTTTAATATTGATTTCTGGAAGTGATCTATTAAGCAAGTTGCATTAGTTTAGATGCCTAGTTCTGCATATATTTTGTTGGCATCTTACAATTTTACAGACACCCCAGATTGATAAGTACAAATCCAACTAGAGAACTTGGTGACAACATGGTCTTAGTAGCATGAAGGAATACAAATACATGATTAGTTTTGCATTGGAATTTTCTAAGTAGGGTGTGTTTTCTATAGATTTATTTTATTTGAATATAAATGGTAGAGTAGTTTTTAATTATTTCAATTTCATTTGGTGGTGCAGTAAGAACCACCCCATCCACTAACCATTGGAAGGATAAATTATGAAGGGATGAATATGAAGGAGGAAAAAAAAGTAGAGTTTCAAGAGATAAAAGTCTGAGGTTTGCATACGAGGCACGAATTTTTTTCTACTATGATTTTAAAGTTGTAGATTTCAAAATATAGAGAGTCACCATATTCATGAGTATGCTCTCTTCCTATGTCTAGTTGTGATTTGAAAGATTAAAAAAGAAAAATATGGATACAAGTCTTTATATCAACTTGTAATTCTACTGTTGGGGTTTTCTGAAAAATTAAATCCGTTTGCAATTCATGAGTGCATAACCTCTTGATGGGACATGTTTATAAAAGTAGACCAGTTTGGTTTAATAAAGTAGACCTAGTATTTTGTACCATCAATGAGAGGTGATACCCCATAAGGCAGAAAGCTACGAATCTGTTGAACCAAATCCAAATCCAAACCAAATTCTCACCAAAGAAATGCATGTATACAATCATATCACAAATCAAAAGGAAAAAGAAAGAATTAGAAGCTAACAAAGTAAGCAGATCTTAACTGACAAGCAAAAGACTCGGACCTGGCGAAACTTCAGCTGACTGCCAAGAGGGTCAAATGGATTCAAAATTTGAAAAGAAAGATACAGTCATGATCCTTGAGATGAACTATAGAAAATGGTGTAAGAATCATACATTAATTACATGCATGAAAAAGGATGACAAATCTCCCCAATCAGTAATTGGAAATGGCATGTCGGTAAAAGAAAGATTAAACAAAATGCATTGTGCTTACCATTGTAAAATCTATCCATAAATGAAGAAAAATAAGGTTGTATCATTGATTGGAAACTTCTTGAGGTAAGAATCCTCAATCCAATATGTGATCCTAGCATGAATTGTAAAATGATCAATATAGAAAAATTGAGATGAATTTATAGATGAATGATGTTCATTATGAAAGGAATTGTTTGCTTCAGTAATTGTACCAAATGAATGAGAATCTAACGTGGTCGAAACTGAGGTGCTTCATGCAATGAATTTCTTAAATTAAATGAGATGTCACTCCTCTTCATATTAAGCATGTTATCATTAAAAAGATTAGAACCACTAACATGATTAGTTTCAGTAGAATATTCAGTCTCAAATAGTTTATCATTTAAACAATAAAATTCTCCATTGAATAAAAGTGGAGATGAATCAATAGGAGGAATTCCGAAAAATAAGTTCTTAGAAGCATTATTTGCTTCCCATGTGGAAGACAATAAACCAACAGATTGATGAGAATAAACCAACTAGGTGGTTTTTGTTTTGAAATGGTTTTATGTTTTAGGTTCAAATGGTTTTTTTTCAATCCTCTTGGCATTCTCGGAGGATTGAAAAAAAATGGGCAACATTTCTGCTTGTAAAATCACATTTTAAAATAAAACCGGTAGCATTTATGGGGTGAAATGCTACCGGTTGATATAAAAACAAAAATAAATTAAATAATTTAAACAAATAACTGACAAATATGTAAAACCTTAAATCTATTTTAAATTTGGTTTTTGTTTTGGTTTGAAATGGGTTTTTGTTTTGGTTTGAAATAGGTTTTTGTTTTAGTTAAATCAAATGGTTTGTTTTCTTCGATAAGTTTGGTTTCAATGGCCGTTTCAGTTTCAATGGCGGTTTAGTTTCAATACCTACATCCTAACCATTTCTAGAAAACCAAATTAAACCTAGATTTGATAAAAAAACACAAATTTATACATAAAATATGAAATATATTTTTTTTAAATCACAAAACAAATGGTATATTTCTACCCAACTGGTGGAATAGATGACACGATGGCATTGCTTTGGGGAGGTGGCATCAATGTGGGGAGGTGGCATCGGGCAGGTGCTCGGTCGAGGTCCTCGGTTGTTGTTGCTCTGTCTCTGTCAAGGCACTGCACGAAAACAGGTTCAGCTGGGCCGGCCGGGCCCTGTTTTGTTTTTTTTTCTCTGTCACATTCCCTAGATCGAGGGTTTGCTCAATTGAGAGTCTGTCAACCCACCGCACAACCGCCCAGACCCTGTTTTTTTTTTTTTTTTCTGACATATCAAACAAACCCTCGATCGAGGGTGTAACGAAACCCTCGATCGAGGTTTTGCTTGATCGAGGGTTGGGTTAGACCCTTGATCGAGGTTTTAAAACATCCTCGATGGAGGTATGTTAAAGCCCTCGATCAAGGTATTTTTAAACCCTCGATTGAGCATATAAAACCTTGATCGAGGGTCCAAAAAATTATTTTTCCCCTTGCGATCAGCCAAAAATGGTGAGCCACATTCGTGGATTCACCCATTCTCTTGTTGTGTGCACTTGACTCTCTTCTAGATCATGTTGTTCTGGTTCCATGAGCCCTTGATGCCCGAGAATTAGAAGCTTTCCAAATTTGTATCTTCCAGTCTTAAGCACAAAAGCTTACAAGCTTCAATTCTCCAACTCGACTTCTTATTTATACTTGTCATGCACATATGGTATGTCCACAAGTTATTTGTGGCTTCTCTTCTTCTTTGCTTCATGGTTCCACTTACTTCACGCTTCTGCCACTTGTCATGTTCTATGCTGAGGTGTCATCTCTTGTGATTCTTGCGCATACTTGGTTCTTTGTCTAGTGGTTCTTGCGACCTTGCAATGTGGGCTTGCATCCTTGATGTATAATCACTTGCGAGACTATCACATACTTGATTCTTTTCCTAGTGGGTCTTGTGCCTTTGAGATGCGGTCTTGCGCCCTTGATATACCATTGCTTTTGGGACTTGAGACCTTTACCTCTCAACTTCTACTAACTACTTTTTACTTTTGTGTGCTTCAAAAACTTGAATGCTTCTTCTGATTGGTGACTCTTGCACGCTTTCAGGAATTTCTTACATCTTTAATTGTTTCTTGTTCCAATCTACTTCAGCACTCCCGAACATTGTCCAACTACGTCTTTGGCATATACCTTTGAAGTAGTATGAATCAGTGGAATTGAGATCTACACCTATATCATATGTATTGAATGTATTCCTTATATACTTATTCATACTGGATATACTTGATGTACTTTTGAATATACTTCTACAAAGTGGCTTTCATATATTTCTCCAAATTGGCACAGGAATACTGAATCCTCTTTGACATCAGTTGATATCAATGACAACCAAAGTTAAAAAGAGAATCCATGGTGTTCTTATTGAAACAAAAGTCCCACATAAAGAATAATATTTGCAGGTGCAAAAATTTCTTTGAAGTAAATATAGAGGAGGAGGAGTGCAAAAGGAAAGCTGCCACACTAAAAAGTTCTAGTTGCATGCATGCTCTTTTAGCAGTTTTTACTCCATACATCCTTGATTCAGAATCTTCACAACGTATTCCCTACGAGGAAATATTCACATCCATTGAGCCTTTCACACACCCTATCATAGTGGGATATTCACTGGTTTTGTTTCGCCACTATGTTGAGGAAGACCCTTTTACAGGCCCAAAAGAAGAGGTGATCAAAATTATTTTACTGAAAATTGGAAAACCTATTCCAAATCAGGTTCTAATTCAAGAAGACCTCTAGAATGTGTCTTTATATATTGAACGTGTCCCAAATCAGGTTCCAATTGAAGAAGGCCTCCAAAATATCTCCTCGCACTCAGAATCTACAAGTTTTGCTCCTACAATTCACCAAATTTTGCACAAAATCTTGAATGGATTTCCTCCATTTGAACCAATGAGTGGTCAATAAAAATCATTTGAACAAAATCTTGCAGTTATCTTAGCCTTGCTTCATCAACAAGTAGTTCACCAAGATCTAAATTGCATTGAAATAGAAGGCTCCTTTTGAGCAAGCTCTTTAGCCTTCTCTTCTAGATTCTTTTTTATGGGGGGATGGGTTTCTGATGTTGTTTTTTCCCTCTTACTATTTTTTTAGAGAATTTATTGTACATGGGTATCTAGCATGGCTGCAAATTGATGGGACTCATCTTTTTTCATTTATTTCACCTAGTTATGTTTATGGGGGGGTGTTAGAGAAAACTAACCCTCTCCTTAGCATCATTCTCCTACATAGTGACTTAAACCATGACTTAATGACTCTAGTAGGTTAAACCTCATTCAATTTTACCACTTGAGTCACCCTAAAGTTGCATTCCTTAAGTTGGGAGATATGAAATTTGGAATGCACACCAATCACAGCTCTAGGCTTCGATACATGTGACATACCAAACATAGTTATAGATCTAGATTCAATAACAACTTCACTTAGAATATTTCAAGAGATAGCAGAAATATGAGAAGAAGACTAATATATAGATGCTCTCAGGAGACAAAATTGAGAGGCTTAGTGGAAAGTTGAGTAGATCACATTAATGCTATGATTAGTGGAGTAATTCCCCCAATATATGACATTATGCCAAGTGTGACTCCTGTATTGGGCCATAATGAGGTCCAATGAACCTCTATAATGAGGTCCAATGAACCTATGAGGACCATGAGGAAGTTAGGCAAGTCAATAAATGTGGATGGAATCATTATGAGGGATAATTAAGTGGTTTAGGGCGTTGGTAGTGGCCATTAATGAGCAATTTGACCATATTTAGTGCATAAGTGCCCTTGGTCCAACCTTATCCCATAAAACAGGGAAGTGGTGCACCTGCCTCATTAAATGCATTAAGTAGGGCGCCTTTGACACCCCAAAATAAGGAAATGGGCACACTTGTGGACAAACATGGCTATAATGACAAACCACCAGTCTAATATGTGGACAAACCCCCTAGACTAGGCACTATGAAGCCAAACCATGGAACAAATTACATTAGACACTTGGAACCTTATGCAAGGATTATTAACGAAGGTCTAGATGGGAATTATGTTCCAACATGAGTGCCTTCCTTGATTTGGGAAACTTTTCCTTTATTTTAGGAGTGTTTGAGTATGTGGTTAATTAGGGACTATATGTGCTCCACTAATTTAGGTCCTAACTAACCCTTGACGACCCTATTCAATCACTATCTCCCCAGTTGATATGTTTTAGTGATGTGCAATCCAATCAGTTGCATGTACATTCTTCATTAGAACTAGTGCTAAGTGATTCATAAGTCAATTAAACTCATTCTAGGAGAGTTCGCATGGATATCTAAGGGTCTTTGGATCTAGTTAGGCCTCACTAGCACCTCATGCCTACATGAGCAATTCAAATTTCCTCCTACCCTAATTTGAATTTGCCTATATATTGTAACTCACTTCATTCATTCCAACTAATGTAATACAACATTCTCTCTTGCTATTTTCTCTATCTCTTTGTGTAATGATTTATTATTTCACATTTGTTACATGAATTATTGATCATTTATCTCTTTTTCACACTATATTTGTCTTGTATTAGTGCATATATCTATATGCTCAAATTCTACAACAACCTCACCTAGATGGTTTTATTTAGATACCATATTGTTGTGGTAACAATTATTGACTTCTCTTATTGTCAACATTACATCGATATCCATTTATAATGATATAAAATATTTTGAAATAACAAATATTTATATTGATATAAAAATTACTTCAAAGACCCTAATGTTGGATCAAGGAATATGACCTCCATGTCAAGACCACCCGCTATGTCAAGACCATATTAGAGAAGGTTATAAAGGAAATTTGTGAAATGTTTCCTAGAAATAATGTTCCATAAAAAAAAATAAAAAAATTTGAATATATTACCCATCCCCAAATCCCTTTCCACCCATTTAAGTGACAATTTATAATTTCACCATTGCAGCGCTCAGACTCTATTTTGAGGCTTCATCTTTCAATTTATCAAAACATATTGTATTGGAGGCTCTCTTTTTCTAGCAAGCTCATCACTAATCTCTACCCAAAGAAAGTATTCATTCCAACCCTTGTGTTTGATCTAAGATTTTTCTCTTAGTCAAATGATATGAAAAAATTCAAAATCTAATTTTCTTTATATAGCAAGAGCTTTCTTCTATAAACAAATCTAAAATGAGGCGGTTAATATTAAGCATTTAGTTGCCCTTACTTTAATAATAAAAACTAACTACTTATTAAGTGGACTATCATAATGTAATCACTACTACTCAACATCTCCCTCTCTAAAAATTATTACCACATCACCATCCCACCATCCCATCACCATAGAGGTACTCACTCTGTACTTCAAATAAGAGGCCCCCAAATCCCTTTCCACCCATTTAAGTGACAATTTACAATTTCACCATTCCAACGTTCAAGTTATTGAAAAAACTCTATTACGAGGCTTCAGCTTTCAGTTTATCAAAACATACTGCATTGGAGGCTCTCTTTTTCTAACAATCTCATCACTAATTTCTACCCAAAGGAAGTCTTCATTCCAACCCTCGTGTTTTATCTAAGTTTTTGTTCCTAGTCAAATGATATGAAAAACTTCAAAATCTAGTTTTTTTTATATAGCAAGAGCTTTCTTCTATAAACAAATCTAAAATGAGGCGGTTAACTTTAAGCTTTTAGTTACCCCTACTTTAATAATAAAAACTAGCTACTTATTAAGTACACTATCATAATGTAATAAGTACTACCTAACATCTCCCTCTCTAAAAAATATTACCACATCACCATCCCACCATCGCATCACCATAGAGGTACTCACTCCGTATTTCAAATAAGAAGCCCCCAAATCCCTTTCAACCCATTTAAGTGACAATTTACAATTTCACCATTGCAACGTTCAATTTATGAAAAAAACTCTATTTTGAGGCTTTAGCTTTCAGTTTATCAAAACACATATCCTATTGGAGGCTCTCTTTTTCTGAGAAAGTGTACATGAAAGATGAAGATAGAAAATTTATTTGACAAGCAGTATACAAAGAGGAACCATAGAGGTACTCACTCCGTATTTCAAATAAGAAGCCCCCAAATCCCTTTCAACCCATTTAAGTGACAATTTACAATTTCACCATTGCAACGTTCAATTTATGAAAAAAACTCTATTTTGAGGCTTTAGCTTTCAGTTTATCAAAACACATATCCTATTGGAGGCTCTCTTTTTCTGAGAAAGTGTACATGAAAGATGAAGATAGAAAATTTATTTGACAAGCAGTATACAAAGAGGAATGGGTTAACCTTTAACTACTAAAATTTCAGTCAATCACGACATTCAAACCTACCATTCTAAAATTTGAGTAATGACGACATTCAAACCTAGCATTCTATAAAATTTGAGTAATGACGACGTTCAAACCTACCATTTTATTAAGAGTTAAAATAAAGGTTTTTCAAAAGCCTGTACGTTGGAAAGTTACGACACAATGTCATGGTAAGCGGACGATTGCAATTTGCGAAGGATCCATATTTGAAACTTTTAAAGATACCGAACGATTCTTGGGCATGTGCATATGATTTCGTCACACTCGGAATCTGGTACAGAAGCATTTCATTGTCTACGACCAGAAAGTAAGTGACCAACATGTCAGAGGAGACAAAAGTATACAGTCCCGTTTTCGTTGTATACTTCCCAAAAGTTTTCCTACCATTCGTGCGCATGGATCTATTACTCTTTCAATAATCACGGGCGTAATATACTAGTGTGACTTTCAGCGCGTAGAGACTTTAGCATAATGACCTTATGTTTAATCCTTATCTGATCGAGAGAATGGTAGGTCTGAAAGTCATCCTTGACTCACATTTTAACAGTCTCATTTCCTATATATACTAGTTATCTAATACTTTTTCTTTATCTCTCCATTCTATCTGCAGAATCAAACTTATAGGGAAAGTATTTCAGATCATTTTCTCATTCTTCCGAAGAGTGCCAACACAGAGCTTCCCAAGAGAGCCATCACAGAGTTTGTACAAACAACGTCTGATTTGTAACTGTAAACTATCACAGATAATGGTTCGATTTCCATTTCCCCTCGATAGAAATGACTTGTGGGCTTCTCGGATGAAGCCGCCAATCTGCCCCTCTTCACCAACTACTAATGGGAAAAGTGATGGGCCTGCAAAAAGAAGCCGACCGCAAGTTGCTAATTTGTGGCGCGAAATCCAGGGCGTCAACTCTTGGGAGGGACTTCTTAATCCCATGGATCCCGTTCTCAAAACCGAGATCCTCAGATACGGTGAATTTGCGGAGCTTTGCTACGACGCGTTTGATGACAGACACTACTCCGAATATTATGGAACGTGTAAGCACAGTAAACGCTCTCTTTTCGAGAAAACGGGTTTCGGTAATTCTGGTTATCAAGTAACCAAATATATATACGCTAATACTCATGTTTTAGGCTCCTTCTTTGGAGAGAGATCCAGAGACGAAGGTGTCTGGATAGGTTTTATCGCCGTTTGCACGGATCCAAATGAGATAAAGCGACTGGGACGACGTGACATCGTGATTTCCTGGCGAGGAACGAGCACACCACAGGAATGGGTAGAAGACTTGAAAGACATATTGGTTACCGCTACACTATCTCATGCCAGATCACCTAGCAAGCCCGCTAGCGCGACTGTTCCAATTTCTCCAGATACAAATGTTCGAATAGAAAAAGGATTTATGGATTGTTATACTTCTATGGATGAAGGATCTGAGAAATGCAGTAGAAGCGCCAGAGATATTGTGGTGGCCGAGATAAAACGCCTCCTGAAACAATACGAGGGGGAGAGGGTGAGTATAACAGTTACAGGACACAGCTTGGGAGCAGCCCTTGCTACGTTAAGTGCTTATGATATCAAAGAGACGGTGCAATCAGCTATTCCGGTCACAGTCTTTGCCTTCGCATCTCCGCGCGTAGGAAATCCAGCATTCGCCCAACGTATGGAGGAGATTGGCGTCAAAGTGCTGAGGTTGGTAAACAAGGACGATGTGGTTCCCAAGGTCCCTGGAATTTTTATGAACGAAAACATGGGATGGCTCACTAAACTACTCAATGGGCTTCCCTGGACATATTCGCATGTGGGCATCCCAGTTTCTCTCGATATCGAAAACTCCCCGTTCTTGAAGCAGACCAACAGTCTCTCTGATTTTCATAGTTTAGAGGTTTATCTCCATTTACTTGACGGCTTTGTGGGGGAGAGCAAGCCTTTCAAATCTTCAGGTAGAGATCCATCTCTTGTCAACAAGAGCTGCGATTTATTAATTGAAAGGCTTCACATACCACCGTACTGGTGGCAAGAAAGGAATAAAGGCCTTGTCAAAAGTGCAGATGGCAAATGGACATGGCCAGCCAGATCCCCAAGATCCCCAGATGCGGACTGCGACCCTCACGAGCTATGATCAACTCGAAGGACATTCTTTTCTTTCTTACTGAACTTGAGATCCATTTCATTATACGAAGCATCTTTGTTTTATATTCAGAATTTCTTCCTCAACCTTTTTGCTATGGGATCCAAATGGATCATTGTCATAGACATGGTTGAATAAATTGTTTCCAGGGGTCGTCGAATTAATGTTGTGAACTTTCCTTTTGTTGAAAATTAAATTCCTTCTGAACTTTGTTATTTCCATGGATTATATAGTGTGCAGGTTTCATTTGTGATGAAATGGGATAGGCGTAAATTGATTCACAATCATGAGTCATCGGCCCAAATATATATTCACAATAAAGTATAAAAATGTTATAATTATTTTACATATAATTATAAAAAAATATTATAATTTAATTAATAATATATTATTTAATTTAGATATTATAATTATATAGTAGTGGTGTAGAAACAATGATATATTATATAGCATAATTAAATTAAAATATTATAGCAATGTAATGATAAAATATAAATATCTAATTAATAATATTTTTTTATTAAAATTATATAATAAAATAATAATAATTCAAATCATTATTATTCTTGAGTAAATTAATACCTTAGTGTAATGTAAAAATTATTATACTCATTTTACATGGATATAATCAAAACCATCATAATTTAATTAAAAATATTATTATTTAATGGCAGTATATCATTATTATATATTATCATTATAAAGTGATATAGAAATAATGATCCATATAATTAAAATATTATAACAATGTAATGAGAAAATATAAATGCCTAATTAATATTATTATTATTGTATTACAATTATATAATAAAATAGTATTAATTAAAAATAATTTAATTTAAATTATTATTATTTAATTAATATTTTAATATAATGGAAAAACGTTTCACTTATTGAGGGATACTAAATAAACATATAATTTAATATATTAATAACTATATTTATTTTAAATTAATTAATATTCTATATTCAGGAACATAGCAAAGATTAAAACCATGGATGGATGTCACAATCGAACATTGCATTTGGTGAACGTCGCAATGCATCAAAAACATTAGGAAACATTTCATTTCCATATAACCAACATAAAACTTGATGAACATCACAATGCGACAAAAGTAATAAAACATTTCAAGAACATAGAAAAGATGAAAACCATGGAGAGATGTCGCAATCGAACATCGCACTTGATGAACCTCACAATGCAACAAAAGTGTCAAAAGACATTACAATTCCAAATAACCAACATAAGACATGATGAACATCACAATGCCACAAAACCATTGCAAAAGATGAATGTTGCAATGTGACATATAACCAATAAAATATTTGAGGGACATAGTAAAGATGGAAACCATGGATGGATGTAATAATAAGACAAAACCCTTGTAAAATGTCGCAATGCTACATAACCTTTGCTAACTGATTATGAACATCGTAATATCACAAAACCAATACAGAATTTCAGGAACATGTAGCAAAGATGAAAACCATGGATGGATGTCGTAATCGAACATTGCACTTGATGAACGTCACAATGCATCAAAAACATTAGAAAACATTGCATTTCCATAAAACCAACATAAAACATGTTGAACATTACAATGCGACAAAACCAATAAAACATTTCGGGAACATAGAAAAGATGAAAACCATGGATGGATGTCGCAATCGAACATCGCACTTGATGAACGTCATAATGCGACAAAAGTGTAAGACAACATTACAATTCCATATAACCAACGTAAGACATGATGAACATCAGAATGCGACAAAACCATTGCAAAAGATGAATGTCACAATGTGACATAACCAATAAATATTTGAGGGACTTAATAAAGATGGAAACCATGGATGGATGTCACAATAAGACAATACCCTTTCAAAATGTTGCAATGCTACATAACCTTTGTTGAATGATGATGAACATCATAATATCACAAAACCAATAAAGAATTTCAGGAACATCACAATGCGACAAAACCATTGCAAAAGTTGAATGTCGCAATTTATGACATAACCAATAAAATATTTCACGAACATAGAAAAGATGAAAACCATGGATGGATGCCACAACTGAACATCGCACTTGATGAACGTCATGATGCGACAAAAGTGTAAAAAAGCATTACAATTCCATATAACCAATGTAAGACATGATGAACATCACAATGTGACAAACCATTGCAAAAGATGAATGTCGCAATGTGACAACCAATAAAATATTTGAGGGATATAATAAAGATGGAAACCATGGATGGATGTCATAATGCAACAAAACCCTTGCAAAATGTCACAATGCTACATAACCTTTGTTGAATGTCGTAATGCAACATGTCTATTGGGGAATGTACAACCAATGGAACATTACATATGAGGTCTACGAAGGGTTATAACACACATCATAACATTATTAATATGGCACACTATAGAGTATCATACATTTATGTTCTACCTAACGCATGAGGTCGTGGACATTTTATTAGGTTTATAGTATTTCGAGTGTGAAACCATTTAATGAGGAATGCATTTATCCAAAGTATACCTTACCATGTTCATTTTCATAAATCCGAATTACAGACAAAAGTTTCCATGAAACAAGTGTCCCCTCTATTGTGCCACATATTAAATTATCAAAAGCATGCAAGAGAATTCGTAACGAAATAGCCCCTATATTGCCACATATTAAACTAGCAATTTCCCTATAAGGTGCAAAGGAATGCCAAAAGGAAAAATAAATGAAAATAAAGTAGATGTGATGAATTGAAAATGCAATTATTCAAGTAGGATGAGAGGTTGAATGTTTGCAGCTTTTCTCATTATTTAAATACTTTCCACTTCATCCCCATTGTGCAAAGTAGGTGCATGAAATGAAGGAATACTGTACAAAACAAGTTATGTAAAGAGCGATAAGGATTTAGGCTTATTATATCATAGAAGAATTGCATGTGTAGCAAGGAAGAAAGGATTTGTAAAACTTAGTTAGTGTTTGGAATTTTCTTACACATTTGCATAGAGGTATATGATGACATTGTGGGTTGGTGGAGAACCTTGTTACTATAGACAAAACTATTTAAAGATATCCCAATTTCTTAGGTTGGATGTGAGTATTGAGAGACCCAGAGAAAGGAAGGAGTGAGACATTGGAGCAACAGGAAATGAAATCCTTACCAAGAGTGACAAAGAAGCTCACTAGAGACATTCCCTGTCTTATTGTGATTGATAATTTGGAGAATGAGAGAGATTGGTGGGACAATAGAGATCTTTTGGATCTTCTTTCATGTTTTGGTAGAACAACACATGTGATCATTTCTACTTGAATTTCAAGTGTGATGAATTTATACCTAGTGAGGTTATCATACCATACCTAAAATCCAAAGTTATGACCTTGTTTGGTACCCCTTTAAACAAGTGATAGGAAAAACTTCATTTTCAGTATGAAGCATTATAATTGGCCATAAAAAAACCACACATTTTAAATGTGAAAAAGCAATCATTTAAACATGAATGACTAACTTTACAATTAATGTAGCAAAATGCACTATTTTGCTAAGAATTTCAATGATTTAAATAGAAAAAGAATGGTGAGAAGCGATTACTTATGACAAATGGTCCTCTTATGAATGAAGCATCTTAAAAATTGTGAACTTGAGTATTTTCAAATGGAATTTTGATTGTAAGTGGATGTGGAACATCTTAAAAATTGTGAACTTGAGCATTTTCAAATGGAATTTTGATTTTAAGTGGATGTGGAACTATGTATTGGATT
Organism: Larix kaempferi; assembly: GCA_027924585.1. Lineage (NCBI taxonomy): Eukaryota > Viridiplantae > Streptophyta > Pinopsida > Pinales > Pinaceae > Larix > Larix kaempferi. The sequence continues at coordinate 675,585 of BSBM01001183.1, forward strand.
CACACTTACAGTAAAGCAATATTTATTCTATAAAAAGCTATAATATCCTATCAATAGTAAATAGTAAATGATAATGATCACAATACCATGAAGGAACAAATAGACCTTAGAAAGTAGGTAGGAAAACTCAAAGGAGGATGTTGCAGGAATATATTTTCCTTAATAAATACTATCATGCTTTGAAAAATCTAATACCCTTCTCATCCACACACACTCCAAACTAATTAATCCTATAACCAACCCTATCTTTAAATAAGGTTAAAAATTAACATTTCAAAAGTTAAATTTGTTTCGTCAACCAAGTTTCTAAATATGTAAACAACTATAAAAATATATTTTGCTTTGTCAATTATAATACTTTTCAAAAGCTAAATCCAAATTTTGTTCAAAGCCTCTCCTCCATTTCCCATTGAGCCTAATATCCAAACCTATATTTAAATAAGAACAAAAAATAACTTTTCAATTTTGTATGTATATATAATCTCTTTTTATAATTAAGATTTTCATTTTTTTAAATATGATACATTTCATTAAAATAGCTAAATGCCTCACATGCAATGGATGAATCTGGTTTGAATTTGGTTACAACATGTTTGCATTCTACAAAATTACATCAACTATGTTTATGTCTTAGGGTTTGTTATTTTTTGGTTGAATATCTTATTTATTTTATGCTTAATGGATATGAGAAATCGGGTATGTGGGCTCATTGACAAGATATTGTTAACTTCCCAACAAGTGTAGCCAATTATTTTGTCATGTTTTGAGAAGCATAATTATGTACATATGAGATACAATGAAATCCAAAGAACATTTTCGTTAAAAGTAACAAGTACTTTTTTTTAAAATTGTGGTACCTCAACAAGAACATCATGTCACTTACAATAATTGAACCTAACCTAGGTGGAGAGGGAAACAATCATTTCTTCCAACCACCCAAGCTACAACCAATGGACAAAAATAAGAAGTATCTATCAAAACTTTTCCTTTGAAAATAAAAATTCCATTAAAATTTTTTTCATTAAAAATAATACAATTACAATTAGTTAAAGATTACATCAAAAATTAAAAATATAACAAATTCAAAAAATAAAAATCTAAAAAAAAATCTTATTAGAAATAATACATTAAAGAAAAGATTTTATTGAAAATAAAATCAGAAGTTAAAAAATGAGGATGGAATAAAGGATTGTTAAGAAGAAAAAATAATAATAATGACGGTAATAAAAGAATAAACAAATATAATATTTAATGATTATAGTTTTTTGGGATTGGGTTTGATGTCATTGGTTGTTATGTTTATGATAAACATTGTGAATTATATTAAATCAATAGTTATAAAATAATAATAAAATAGTAAACTTTGGAGATTGTGTTTGATGTCATTGGTTGTTATGCTTATGATAAACATTGTGAATTATATTAAAACAATATTTATAAAATAATAAAATAACAAACTTTGCAAATGGGATAGTGTTTATTATATGAGGAGATTTTAAAATAGAATAATGTTGTGAAGGTAAAGTTAGATATTAAATTGGTATAGAAGATTTTGTAGCAAAGTCAATAATGACTTTTTAGCATGTCAATTACTGGAGGTGAGGATGATCTATATGAGATCTCTTCAGACAAATATCTCTCCATAACTGTTGGATTATTAAAATTTCAACAAGGATCCCTCCATAACTATTGGATTATTAAAAAATTTAGAAGTGTATATCTATGTCCTTGTCAGGATTTAATCATATAGCTTCATTAGAAAGAAATGCAATTTTTTAAACATGGTTTTAAATATGTTTGAATTTAATTTTAAAATTATTTAGATAGATTTAAGTTATAAAATATTTATTTGATGATTATAGGAATCAGATTAAAGTTGATTATAAGCACAATATTAAAGGAGATTGTGGGGATTTACAACATATTTAGTATAAATCATATATATAGAGAACTAAATAGTCAAGTTGATCAGCTCTCAAAGAAAGGGTTATACAGAGAACTAAATAGTCGACTTGATCAGCTCTCAAACAAAGGTTTATAGCTGGATCCTAGTACCCTAATCCCATCAGCATTCCAAGGGAAGTACAATCAAATGACTCTTATAACACAAAATTTCCTATGATTGAACCAGTAACTGTTTTGATTTTTTGTGTTTTTGTATTAAGTCCTAAGGTTGTAGCCATGAAAATTATGGTAAAAGTTGAAGATATATTCGAGTATTGTGTTGATTCTAATCTTAACTGTGAAATTTTTGTTAGTTGGAAGAAGTTTCACTATTTAGTTGAAGGTTTTGGGGTTTTTTAGCCCAGCAACAACAAGTTCTTTAATTGTACTTAAAAATGTGTTTTGATCCCTTATTTTAATTAAATATGTTTTTTTTCTTGGAAAAAAAAGTAATTTATAAAATCTTACAAAGATAAAGATCTAAAAAAACTTTGTTCCCTTATTTACATGAAATATGTGATGATTTTTTTCTTAGAAAAAAAAATTATAAAAAATTACAAAGATAAAGATCTAAAAAAGCTTTATATAAAAGGAGTAGTATAAATATTCTAAGTTTTCTTTAAAAAACATACAGAATATATAGAAAGATAAAGATATATTTCTAAAAATTTAAGACATCTAAAATATTACTTCCATTTTATCAAAAATGTTTTGGGTTTCTTCAGAATATTAAAAACTATCTTGGATGACTTCAGTTGTCATTCCACATGACAAGGAGAAAGAAAAGAACCTGCCAAATGATAAAACAATAAACATGCCCGATGATAAAACACGCAGATGGTTGATTGAGTATTTGCATTTCAATTCCAAGGAAGATGGAGAAGCAAAAATTTCACAAGATATTGTGTTGCATTCTTCTATGCTCTTCTGTATCGTGGTTTATTTTATTGTCACCTCCCTTTGCAGGCATAGATCCATTTACAGGTCCCTCTATTAACCTCTATTAAACCTTCAAATTGTGTTGAAGGTTTTGTGTTATGGAGAAAAAATTCCAATGGCTTGGGGTAGACCACAACAGACAAATGACTACCAGAAATCAACTCAATTCCCAATGCATGCTATATAAATGTCAATGCTAAGAAGTGGAATAAAATACCAACCTTCAACCAGATGTTTGATGTAGATCCCTATTGAGCTTTCCAATCACCACACTTGAAACTGCAGCTTATTCTCAACATTAAACACAAGAAAATGCATATGATATATGAAAGTTGTTAGCATAAACAATAGCATAGTCCATTATATATGTAAGAAAATGTACCCAATGATTTGTCACATGGACATGTACATGTAGGATTTATGTATGAGGATTTTCACCATAAACATAACAATTTTACAAATAATTGTTTTGTAAATAATTTAATTTAATTTTTTTCATTCCAATCAATGATCAAGACTAACTTTGCCCCACAATCCCAACAAATTCAATTTCTTATTTTTACTCTATTTAAACAAATAAATTCAAGTGGTTCAATTCAATTCAATTATTCATTTTTATTACTATTTAAAAAATAAATACTTATCACTCTTAATATTGACAAATAATAAAAATAACCATTTTTTTAATTATGAACATTATAAAGTAGTAAAAACAATTATTTAAATTGAAATTTTTTATGTTGAGCTTATTAAATTTGCTAATGGACATTAGTATCATTATTAGGTTTTTAATCACTAGTTGATGTCCATATTTATCACCACAAGTTAATTGAACTTATATTATATGGTGTTAATATGGGGGTATGTAATGTCCCCTTTTAAGAAATTTATTAAAATGGCAAATTTTCACATTTTCCACTAGTTCGACCCCTAAATTAGTCTTGCTTGTTTTATTTCCAACTGACTCCAAACACTCCCAAATTGCTACAGAAGGTACTTAGATGATATTAAGACATTTATAATTTTTATGGATTCTTTGGAGTGTTCATATGACGTCTTCAACTACTCTTTCAAATATGGTCAAGATAGGGATTTTTACTAGCAATTGTTGGTTCAAATCCCCGTAGGGTGTGTGATGAAATTGGCTCTCCAAATGTAACTCAACCCTTTCAAATTTCAGATCATATGTAGGGGAATTCAAGGGTACTTCAATTTGGTCTCAGGGGAATCTCCATTCAGTTCATAAGCACTTCTACAATTCACTTCAATCAGATACAAAACAACTAGTCTCGACCTTGGGGGAAACGAGACTCAACCTTCTCCAAATGCTATGAAACTTCACAAAATGAATTCAAATGCTTATAATTAATCATTAACAGTCGATACATCAGTTTAATATCCATGTATCACTCATTCATTCAGATATAAGAACATTTCATTGTCATACATCAAGATAGTGGGGAAATGGCACCATTTTCTCATTAATAATCGGATTTACATGAATCCACTTGTGATCTCGACCTGAGACTCTTCATGACAGTAAATACAAAGCATTTATATCATATTACAAAATAATGGGGCAATGGAATCTCCCCCAAAGAGAAAAATATCTCACCAAGTGTGCCTCAACCCATAGAGCAAGAATATGATGAGAAAACTTGGAATAGATGAAGGAACAAGATGATATTGAAGTGTCCACGAGCTTCCCTGTAGTTGGAACCTATAACTTATGACTCCATTAAAGCTACATGAAAGGTTTGAATGTCCTTTCAACACACAAACTAGGATGGGAATCTTTCACCCTCGAAATTGGCTAAGGGAAGAAGACTAGTTTTCCACTAGCTCTCTCGCTTCAAAAATGAAAATTCTCAAATGATAAAAAGCCCCTCTCATGCTTGATTCATGTATTTTATAACCAACCTTAGCCTCATATGGTTTGAATTCCTCCCATTAGCTTCTAGGAATTTCCAATTAGGAAAGATTCCACATTATGCCACTTGTCTCCCAAGTTCCAAACCTTCCACCTTCTCCCAATTCGAGTAGGAATCTCTTTGGCTTCTTCAACTCCCATGAGTGCCACCTTGGAGCCTATTTTTGGGCCTGACATGTCATATTGGAAATATGTCAGTAATCATGTCTGAAATTTGTCATAGGTGTCATAGATTCTTCATCATTGTTGGCATAGGAGTTAGGGAATCTAGCCCAAGTGTCCACAAACCTCTAGTTTGACTCTTCCTCTTCCATGGAGGTTACCATTCCATCCAAATTCGACCTATGATGCTAAATTCCATGTGTATGAGCCTACCAACTCATCTAAGAATGTTTTCCTTCTCATGGATTTGAAATGGCAAGAGAGAGATGCCATGTGGCATTGAAAAATCAAGTTAGCATGGGTCCCGCATCCTCCATATGTATTAAAAACCAATTGCCACCTAGAATTTATCTTGAATTTATTTATTCAACTTCTTTATTAAATAATAGAGCTATTCTAATGTCTAAACATCATTTATTAGATCCCTTATTACAATTCCAAATGTATCCATCCAACCTAGGGAACTGGTACAATTGATGGGATTGTCTAGCTATGCATTTATTTGAATGGGAACATTACAGTCCTCCTTGCCCAATATTGCTTGCCCTCAAGCAATCTCAATTTGTCATGATGCAAACTTGTTCCTCTTCTATCAGGTGGCCTTCCATGAGGAATGTCTCCCAAAACCTTTCCATTCCAGTGTTTCATGCTGTGGGAAGAAACTACCCAATTCGGATAGGTGTGTTTCCCTCTCACAACCCTTAGTATTCCTTTCGAATATTGAAATTTCATCTCAGGAATTTGATATTTTAGTGTATGCTCCCCTATAGAGTACATCCATTTCACTTCCAAAACCACATTAGTATCAACAACATCAACCACATAAAAGTTATCAACAAAAGTATAGTAACCTATGGTGACTTGCAGCTGTGGAACCCATGTTTTGCACTCCATTGTGTTGTCACTGGGAATGACAACTGTAAAGCCATCGAATGGTTCAATAGGTATCTTCCTTATCTCCACCATGTCTGCATCAATGAAGTTATGTGTGGCTCCTCCATCTACCAAAACTGAAGCTCTTTGTCCTAGTACCACACCCTTGCATCGAATAGTGTGATAACGAGGCACTGCTGAAAGTACTGCCATTCTTACTTTGGTGGGTGAGGGATGATTTACCTCTTGTTTCCCTTATTATTCTATAGTATATCCATCTTCTTGGGTTGAAGTATGTCCTTATTTCTCCATGCCCCCTTCATACACATCATCACAAAATACTTTAATGAATTGGGCCTTTCCCTTAGCACATTTATGTCCCAGTTCCCATGGTTGGAAGAATGAGTAACAAAATTTCTTCCTTCTGAGCTCTTCCCTGCTTAGTTCCTCTTTATTATCCTTTCCACATTCATCTTCTTTCCATGGCTTCTTTTCAGATTTGAATTGGTGAGGTAAGTTGGACATGGGAGGAAACCTTGTCCTAGGTAGTACATTTTGTAAATCCCTTGTCAAACTCATAGCATCCTTCAATGAGTTGAGTTTGTGGGCCTTAACTAAACCTTTTAAGGGTTCATCCAAACCTTTAGTGAAAAGAAATACTAATATTACCATAGATATATCAGCCACCTTGACTGATAATTTTTTAAATTCCATCATATACTGAGTAGGAGTTCCAACTTGCTTCAATTAGGCTAGTTCCTTGAAAGACAATTCTGGATCTTTTTCCTCAAATCTCTCCAATACCCTATCAACAAATTCTCCACAGGTTTTAACCTAATCATGTCCCAAAGTTTTCAAACCATGGAACCACCATTCATTAGCATCTCCTTCTAAATGCAAAATGGCCATTTTAATGCATCATTCTCCACCATGGGATTCAACTGAAAATACACATCTAGTTTTTTCACCCAAGTGTTAGCAGAACTTTGAGAGGAACCATCAAAAGTGGGAAGTGGAATTTTACCAATAGCATAATTTAATTATTTTTTTTGGAATAGAGCCCTATTTTTTTTTCCTTCTTTCTGAGTTTGTTTGCAACAGTAAAGTACGGATCAAATGGTAGACTTTTCTTACAATCTTCATCCAATTTCTCCCATTCTTTCACCATTGTATTAAGATAAAATTGAGTGTTAGGATTTTCTTTGGGTATAAGAAATTTAGGTGCAGTAGGCCTTGGTGTGCTATGAAATTCATTTGGTCTATTATGGGGTCCTGTGCTTGAAAAAATATGCTCACCCATTGTCTTATTTTCTTCGAAATGTGAACTACTGCTGTCTCCTTCACTTCCTAGTTAGCTGGCCAACAATTCGAATCCCTTCATTATCTGTTAGGTCATGTTTTCAAATAATGGGTTCATTATATTAGTGAATTCCTCCTTGTCCTCTGAATTCATTTCCTTCTCATTACCCATAGTGTCCTCAAAATGCACTTTTTTTCCTATTTCTTCGTCTTCAACAACAATATATTCAGTTTTTGTTTCTAAGGGTAGTGGATTATTTCTTTGGCTCATTTTCAAAACCATAAGACCACATCAGGTGCCAATATCATGCTCTGGTACCACTTTTAATTTCCCTTTTTAAGAAATTTATTAAAATGGCAAATTTTCACTTTTTCCACTAGTTCGACCCCTAAACTAATCTTTCTTGTTTTATTTCCACCTGACTCCAAATGATCAAAAATTGCTACATAATGTACTTGGATGATATTCAGACATATTTATAATGTTTATGGATGCTCTGGAGTGTTCATATGACTTCTGCAACTCCTATTTCAAATCTGGTCAAGATAGAGATGTTTACTAGCAATTGTTGGTTCAAATCCCCCCTAGGGTGTTGAAGGATCAAAGAAAAGGATGGATAAGGATAGATAAAATAAAAGGAGGATGGATTCATCTCAAGCAAGGTTTCAAGTAAGTATCTTTTCTTCTTTGGTATTATATGAAACAATTCAATTTTCCTTCCATCTATGAGTTTAAGATTTTCCCACCAAGTTTATTTTGAATTCAAAATGGTTAAAGATCTTAGGAAAGTTTATATAATTGTTCATTTCTGACATTGAACTTCACCTAATTCATAGTAATATGGTCAATTAAGTGTAGATGTATCCCTACCACAATTTCTATTATCACCTGCGCAATCCACTGAAACTATTGAAGATAAGAAGGATCTATTTCAATTTCTATTTGTTGTTCTACTATTTTGTGCACTCTTTAAATAATCTGTAGTTCATTCTGTTGTGTGCACCTTCTATATCCTTCATATCTTGCAATCACTGATCTGTATCACAAAATTAACCTGAATACATAAACCTTATATACTTGACTTCATACTTCACAAACTATGTACTGCTTCATCATTTTCTACAGTCTACACTTAGGTTCAGTATGCCGTTCTATTTCAGCACATCTACACCTTCAACTGATACTGCGCATATTTTGATGAGCTGCTATTATGACTTCGTGCACTAGTATCAGATGGGTCTATGCACCTTCTGTGATATTTCCATTTTGTCTTGGTGCAACAATATTGAAATAATATGTGACCTTCTATGAATCATCTATGATTTGTCCTTTCTATTTATTCCATAGTTGTCTCACATCATCCTTATCATAATGTGCATCATTTACTATGTAGAAAATATGTTTTAGCGCATCACAAGATATACTTCAAGTCAGTCATTGCACACCTATCTTCGATCATTTGTGACTTTCTGTGAACTGCTTGTGATACTGTCATTATTTTCTTACGCACTTGCACATCTTTTGTAGTTCTGCATTTATGTTTTCACGCAACTATCTTAGATCGTCTGTGACTGTTTATGAACTCTCTATGATAATGTCATTATGTTTTTACGCACTTGCACATATTTTGTAGTTTTGCATATATGTGTTCGTGCAACTGTCATAGATAGAGTACATCATCCTATGCACTATCATTAATTTTATTCGGGTGATTCCATGAAGATGGGTAACTCTTTTTGGCCAAATATGATGGTGAAAAATGGAAATTTTATCCATGTACTAAATTGAAGCCGTTGAAACTCATATTTTCCAAATGAATTTTGACATGCGGTTGAAAAACGAAATGTAGAGAATTATGTTGGCTTTCCAATGATATTTTTTTCGAAATATTCCAATGTCATTTATTGTGTCGAATTTTCATTTAATAAAACATGTGTACTTAAAAATTTGAAGAGCAATTAACAAGTAGTTTGTGTTCGTGCATGATAATTTAATGTTAAAGTAATAATTTAAAAAAATGAAATATGTGAACATGATCTAGACAGAATGCACTAGGGCTTACATATTTTTCTTTTAATTTTTCTCGAAAATATATATTTATTATTATTTTTCGAAAATGACCAATGAATATTTCAGTCGCATTTTGGAGACATGTGTGTTCGTGCACCAAATCTTTTAATTTTTTACATAATTTGAAAAAATAAAAATACCCTTTTGAATATGACACGTTTATCTAGGGCTTGTGTATTTTTTCAAATTTTTCGGATGTATATTTTGAATTTTGTGGATTTATCTTTGAGCTCAATCGAAATTTTCAGCATGGTTTTTTAGAGCAACTTTTAGTAGAAATTTAAAAACAAAAGACATATGAAAATAAAAATTCGTAAATTTTATCTATCTGGATAGAGGATTCATTGACGAATCCAATGGTATCAAGACCGCTCATTAATGAGCATTTAATGACATGGTTTAACTCTTTGGAAGGCAGACAAAAAACCCATTCTGCAGGGAAAAGGGCTATCGGCCTGTATTTTAAGCCCTCGATCGAGCTATTTTAAATACCTCAATCGAGGGTTCGTGTGTGTAAAAAAAATCTATAAACAACGGGGCAAAACAGCAAAAGGAGTCGGCAACAATTAATGTTTCCAACTACCCTTCTTTCATAAAAACATGAACGAACATGTATATAACCAACAAACAACAATTTACCTCATTGCTATTTTTTTCTCCATTAGAGCTTTGTCAATTTGAGCTTGTTGAATTAGAGATTTGTAATTTTCATATTGCTAAATTAGATCTCATTAGATATGTAAGATTTCTTTGTAAGCATAATTCAAGATTTCATACTAACATTTTGTTGTTTGTTATAACAATTTGAAAAAAAAATTGTTTGTTTTCATTGTAAATTGATTCATGTAATATTTCTTTGTGGGCATATTTGAAGATTTCATACTAACATATTGTTGTTTGTTATAACATTTTGAAAAAAAATTGTTTGTTTTCATTGTAGATTGATGGGGAATAAAAAAAAAAGACAAAGAAAACATGGTAGACAACAAAATGCCAATGAAGAACGTGAGAAGAGTAGAGAACGAATGAGACAACAAAGAGCAAGGTTGAGAGAAGAAGAAGATGCACATTTGATGAAACAAATTCCAATGGAGCACAACCAAGGTAAATTATTGAATTACATGCTATCATAATTTAAATATCATGCTACATAATTTACAAAATTAGTAACAATTTTCCAATAAATTTAACTAAATTTCATAATTTATTTTGTTTCATATTTATTTGTAATGATATTCCTATTTATTTCATCAATTTGTTATTTAAATTTTAAAGTTTGCAACAATTTTTATGTTACTTTAAACAAATGTTAAATTAGAACAATTTTCAAATGAAATGAAACATGTAAATTTAGATTCTACTTTCATGTTAATATATAAACATGTTTTTAAATGAATGAATATTTTGAAATGAACATGTTGTGATAGTTATGTATTAGTTAGAATTTATTCAATTTGAAAATAAATGAATGAATATTTTCATAGTTATGGTGGTTGGCATTATTTTCATAGTAATGAATATTTGAATACAAATGAATGTTCAAAGAGCTATTTAATTATAATATTTACATTAAAAAAATTCCATCAATTACATGTACTTTTATTTACATATAACATTAGATATCACCATGATAAGATTAATGATTAGAATAATATATTTTGTTAGGACAAATTGGAAATAATTATTTGCAATGTTTGCAACTTTGCATTGATATGTGAAACATTATTGATAAAAAAATCCTTAAATTGCAACTTATGATAAAAATTAGAATTTCCATAATTGTTTATTGTTGAAATTGCAAAATCATCAACTATTGAAATTCTAGGGTAGAAGTGTTGTAATCATTTATTCTTTGTGGTGATTTGCAACTTGTATTTTAAATATTTATTTGTTTATTTTATACCATAAAGTTAAAATAACATTTTTCTTGTAATGTATTTAAGTAAAATGGACATAAATTGCATAAAGAAAATTTTTCCACAATTATGTAATGTGATGATTATAAATGATATTAATTTTTATGCCCACAATAATTTTTATCAAATTATTAATAATTATCTTAAGTTAAATATATATACTTGATTTTCAAACTTTACTAGTAATTATCAAACTAAATGTACAATTTCAAGTTGCATGTACATATTTAGTTGTTTTGAAATTAAGTTGTACAAACAATTTTCAATTTGTTAATTTACATGTACAACAAATTTCAAGTTACTAGCAATTTTAAAGTTAAATGTACAACTTGTATTTAACATGACATATCACCACGATACGATTAATGATTAGAATCATATATTTTGTTGGGGCAAATTGGAAATAATTAAATTTGCAATGTTTGCAACCTTGCATTGATATGTGAAGCATTAATGATAAAAATCCTTAAATTGCAATTTATGATAAAATTACAATTTCCATTTAATTGTCTATTGTTGAAATTGCAAAATCATCAACTAATGAAAATGTTAGTTTGCATTAAAAATTATGAATTTCTCCTCAATCATATCACTATATAATGTTTTTAATTAAATATCATATTCATCTCTAAATCAATGTTTTTTTCCCCACATTTAGAGTATAATAGGTATGTTATCATGGGTAAAAAATCAATCTTAAATTTTTATTTCATGTATATACAGAATGGGATGCATGATATTGTCCTTGAAATTCTAGGGTAGAAGTGTTGTAATCATTTATTCTTTGCATGGTGTTTTGCAACTTGTATTTTAAATATTTATTTATTTATAAATTATACCATAAAGTTAAAATAACATTTTTCTTGTAATGTAAAAGTAAAATGGACATAAATTGCATAAAGAAAATTTGTCCACAATTATATAATGTGATGATTGTAAATGATATTAATTTGTATGCCCACAATAATTTTTATCAAGTTATTAATAATTATCTTGACTTAAATATATATAGTTGATTTTCAAGTTACTAGCAATTTTAAAGTTCAATATACAAGTTACTACCAATTTCAAGTTACAAACAATTTCAAATTTTATTAGGAATTCCAAACTTTACTTCTAGAACAATTCTCAAGTTTAATTAAGTTAGCAATTACAAGCATCTGTTGCAAGTTCGGATCTGGGAATAATTCTTGTCCGCTTAACTATGGGAAGTACTTGGGCATAAGCCCTAAAACTCATTGTGAGGAGTACCACAGGAACCCCAGAGTAGTTGGCGCATTGAGAGGACCTTCTAGAGAAAAGGGCAACGACCCCTACCTGATTGACTAGTTTTTCCCCGTGAGGTAAACCAAGAGCTGTCGTTTGTGGCCAAGCAGTTATCAGTTTTACCTAAGCCGTGGAGTGAGGGGTACTGCCCCAATACGCAAGGCATCAGACAACATTGGTGGCCGAGTGAAACACCTAAACTTTTAGGAAGCCGAACATACCTGGGGTCCATATCTATTTTCAGTTGAACTATTGTCGATCACTTCCGCGCCATTTCACTAACACCTCGGGGTTTTGGTGTAACGGTTTGTATCACTTGAGCAATTTCAAATTTCAAGTTACTAGCAATTTGAAGTTACTCAAGAGCAATTTCAAATTTCAAGTTACTAGCAATTTCGATTTTTACTTAGAACAATTCTCAAGCTAAATGTATTAGTTGGAAAATTCAATTCACATGCAATTTTCAATTTTTTAATTTTTCAATTTCCACACCAAATTTCAAGTTAATAACAATTTTAAAGTTCAATGCACAACTATCAAGTAACTAATTTTTGAGTTTGTTAATTTACATGTTATGCAGGGAGAGATTATGGTCAGACATCACATCATGGTGATCAAGAATCACATGACCCTGTGCCCCCTTATAATCTTGATCAGGCATCACATGACACCTTTCCCTCTCACATTGAAAATATAATTGGGAGTTGCAGTGGGGTTGGAAGGGGTGGAAATTTTCTAAAGGATTGTGCAGTTGTTTTTGCACAAGAAGAGATTGGGAACTCAATCCTTGGTCAAAGAGTTAGAGAGCATGTCAATAACATAATCAAGTCATATTTTGAACAACGTTCAACGATGGAACAAGCTCAAATCCTACATGGGTTAAACACAAAAAATTGAAACGTGCCACAAATTTGTTGGTTTTTCAAGTTGTTAAAACAAAAAGGACATGCGAGAATGCAATAGAAAATGTAAGAACTACATTATCTTCATTTGGAAAAGCAAGAAACAATGATACTCGAGCTGCTCATAAGGCAATTACAACGGCTATTGTGGCACAAAGCACCTCAAGAAATCGAATGGTATCAACAATGGCATCATTGCTCAATGTTTCAAAAAGAATGTTGCTCAAATATACTAAATTTAGGGTCCAGATAGATGAAAGGGATGAAGCTACTTGTTGGGCTCTTATTTGTAGGGAACCCTATCGAGATAGGATGGCAGCGGGCATTAGAGAGAAGGCGATAGAGTTTTGGGATAGTCATTCTCGTGCTATTCTAGATCGAAAGCATGTCCTGCGACAACATTTATCCAAAGGCATTTATCGGGAGCAATGTAAGCATGTGATGGAGATGACGGGAGTTGCACTTTATGACGAATTCCAAGAAACCAATCCTGGTGTTCAAATATCATTTAGCATGTTGAACAAATTGAAACCGTGGTATATTAGGCCGAATACGATTCGCGACACTTGTTGTTGTCGGTACCCCACGTTGAATTTCTACTATACTATGACACATTTCTGGATTTTTGCAAAAGGCACTGGAACAGAGTACTAGCTCCTGAGACAGTGCGAGATTTTATTTGTATGATACTATGCAATAGGAATCCTGAACACGTGTTTTTCAATAAGAGGTGTGTAGGTGGGAGAAAATGCCATGAATGCGGTGATTTGACATTGTTCCATAGGAACTTTCTTATCGATCCAACACACCATGGATTGTCAGATATCACCGTTAGGTGGAAGAGGTACGAGTACGTCACCATGAATCCAACACCTTCTTCATCTGTGCCATCCAAGAGGATCGACTTGCTCGATGATGAGATTCATGTTTCATATTTCATGGAGAAGGTTCAAAGTCAGATTTATAAATACATAAAGCACTCCCATAGGTCTAGGTGGAAAGATTCAGAATTCAAACATTCTCGTGAGGTATTTGAGTCAGGCACAATGTTATCAGTGGTAGACTTTGCGGAGAACTACACCTTTTCTCCTCAGAGAGAGATACAGAGTGAGTACTATCACTCTGACTAGGTGTCTATCTTCATACATGTATTGTACAGACATGTTCAGGAAAACATTGATGGTAGGGATAGCAATCCCTAGTCATGTGAAGTGATCAAGGAGTACCATTTTTATGTTAGTGATGATCGTGAGCATGACACATTGTTTGTTCAACACTGCTTTGGGTTGATTTATGATTCATTCAAGAAGAGAGGCATATCATTTACTGAACACTGGATTTGGTCAGATGGGTGTGCAGGGAAATTCAAGTCAGCACGCTCATTTTATTGGTTGAGTCGCCTGCACAAATAGACAGGAATCCGACACACCTGGAGCTTTTTTGAGACAGGGCATGGGAAGGGTGAACATGATGGCGCAGGTGCATGTGTGAAACAAGCACTTCGAAGGTACCAGATGAGTCATGGTGCAACCCAACTCAAATGCTGCACTAAATTAGTTGATTGGTACACACGTCATTTGGGACATCAGGGTCGCGAACAAGCAAGGCCAGTGTGCAGGTAATAAACTCTACACTCAATTAATAAGCTAATAACATTCAATATCAACATTTCCAAACGAACACATGTACTCGATAGAAATTTATATATGACAAACTGAATTCCATGCAGGTTCTTCTAGGATGTTTCCCTTGGAGATGTTAATAGATCCATGCCATGGTATTGTGACACCATCCCTGGTACAAGGCAATTGCATTCTGTTCGAAGTAAATATATGGGGGATATATTTTCCATTGAAATGAGGAAGTATGCCTGCTTTTGCGATTTTTGCATTGATGCAAATGGATGCGAGCTTGAAGACTGTGAAAATGATTTATATGTCAAACCATGGAAATATGTATCTCTTAATCCAAAGGGCCCACATCCAATTCCAACATGGCAAGATATTCACACGGAAGAGGCAATGGTCTCATTAGATTATGATCGAGTTTCCGATATGGTTAGGGAAGGTACAAGAGACTTCATTAAGTTAATTAGTTCATTATATCTTACACATATACAAATGTTGTAGAAATTTTCACGTAGGACATGTGAATAATATTTGTAATGTATCTTGTAGGTGATGTATTCATTGTCATTGCACCCCTCCACAACAAAGAAAATGTTGCATACTATTTGATGTGGTGCACGCAAATAAAGAGTAGATTGGTGCGACCCTACCAAGATGGGGACTTCACATACCAGGTTGGAGACATGGTTATAATGGGACACTTTTTTGAAAGAGTGAAAAAACAGGGTGCTCACATTATTTACAGAGATTTTATGCCTGAATATATATCATGTCAATACAGTCATTTGGTGGTTGCAGCTCGGATACCTCTAACAGAAATCAAGGTGAAGAGTGGTGATCCAAAGAGATGGAAGATGACAGAAGCTGACCATGATCGTATTATGGAGACTTGCATTCCTATAACCCATTAGCCAGATGAATGAGTTACATGTATGCCACTTGCATCATTGGCATAGTTTTCATGTTGTCTTGTCTAATATTTTTTTGGATATTTTTGTGGAGGTTGTTTTAAAAATGTATTTTTATAGATTCTTTAATGTCAAGAATACAAATGCCAGATGGGAGGCTTTTGTGAAATTTGGGTCACGGTGCTCCAATGTGAATACACTTGAACATGTACATGTTCTAATTTTAGATTTGATTTCAAATACAATTCTAATGTAATTGATAATTTAAAATACATCTATACAATGTGGAATGGTAAAAGTTAAATTTTGAATTGTACAATGATTACCATTTTGTGCAACATTCTTTAATATATGAATTTAAAAAAAATTGGGCATTTAATTATTGTTTGGACCACAAATTCTTGTATTGATAACCTAGAATTTTTGCTCTTTATGACTATTGTGTTTCCCTTGATTGTTCATAATCTATCATTGAAGCTTCAACTAGAGGTCTCATACATACCCATGTGTGGTATATATGTGACTCTTCCTTAGCTATATTTTTGGTGACGTTACCGCAATCAATCCATAGTTTTTAATTTTGCTTACGAAGGGAAATGAAGGGCACCAAAACACTCCTTCAATTTGATTTCCTTCCAAAGCAATTGATTAATAATTAGATTGACCTTGCTAGTAGAATTTTTACATTCGTGGCTGACATTTAGTTATGGTGATTTGGTGGTTGAAAATCCCTTTGCTTGACACTTGTTATAATTCACATAATTCTTGACTTCATTTGTTATAATCTTGTATCATGGTGAACTATGTTCTTAATGGCATCAAGTGCAATCCATGATGAGATGAGGATTACGTCATCCATATCATCAAAATGATTTGTAAGGTTTTGTCATAAGTAGTTGGGAAGCATAGTCTCACAAAACATTATTTTGTTTGTTGATGTAAGCATTCATTAACTTTACATACTTGCATTCAATAAAAAGTTATTTTGTACATGTTGATGTGAACATTCAACATACAAGCATAGTACATGGAAAGGTAATAACTTGTACATGCCTTCATATATGCAACTTACCTAGTTGGATCAAATGGTGTCGTATCTCCATTTGTCATCAAAACATAAATCATATGAAATAGTTGTACAAACATAGTTTCTACCATAGTTGTACAAGCATCTGCTATCAACATATTTCCATTTCTTATATTAACTAGGTGGTTATGCCCATTGCCAAGAAAACAAACCATACCTTTATGACTTTAGATTAGAGCACAGACTTAAAAGAAAATAACACAAAGATTACCTACATACTATATAACTTGTAATTATATAATTTTGTCTCGAGGGATATTTCACACTCTCAATGGACAAAAACATTCTTATATACAACAACACATTGAATTTTCAATTGAAATTACACATTAAATTTTCCATGTAATTGAATTGGAATGTGGAAACTGTAAGTGAATTGTAATGTGTAGACAACATAATACAAAATATCAATTTCAATTTTCAATTTCAAACGTATTTTAATTTTAAATTTTGATTTCAAATACAAAATTTAAAATTTAAAATACATCTATATACAATGTAAAATTGTAAAATTTAAATTTTAGATTGTACAATGTATCATAATTTAAAATTTTTATTTCAAATGCAATTGTAATGTAATTGAAATTGAACTTGTAAATTGGAACAACACGTTGTATTCTCAATTGAAATTACACATTACATTTGAGATTTTAATTTTAAATTGTAATTGATTTGGAATGTGTAAATTGTAATTGAATTGTGATGTGTAGACAATATAATGTAATCAAAATTTCAATTATTAATTTCAAATGTATTCTAATTTTACATGTTGATTTCATTTCTGCAATTGTAATGTAGTTGAAAACGAGCTTTTAAATTGCAATTGAATTGGAATTGAAATTACAAATTAAATTGGAAATTTTACATTGTAATTGAATTGGAATTGTAATTTCAATTTTAAAACGTAATGTATGTATTCAATTCTAAATTTTGGAATATATTCTCTAATGTAGTCGAAATTTGCATTTTAAATTGAACTAAATTGTAACTACACATTAAATTTGCATTTGAAATGACAAAACATAAATTTGTAACTGTAATAACTATGTCCATATCTAGTATAAAAAACAATCAATTTCAAATCATATACAAAATACACATGAAAACATCAATATGATAAAATATACAAAATATCCAAAAGTCCATATCCAAACTCCATATATGATAAAAGTCTATGTATAAATGATATAAATCCATATCCAAAACATGAAAATATATAAAATATGAAAATATCCAAAACATGGAAATGTATAGAGCATCAACTCATCGGCCACTACCCCCATGAGGCCTGTGATCGTCCCTCTGATTGCCCTCCTGTGCAGCAGCCCGCTGTTGTCTCTGAGACTCTAAACCCTCAAGGAATTGTGCCATATCCGTCATGTCAATGGTGATATCCGGGATCTGGGTGGGAATACAGGTAGATGGCCCTTCATCAGGATAATGTACTCGAGGTACATCCCAACTATGTGTGAAATCCATTGCAGCATTGACACCCGCCTGTTGCGATGCCTATGTAATATGCCATTACATGTAATAAGTTAGATTTATTAAAAATTAAAACTAAATTTAACATAATTTAAAAGCTATCCGTAAAAAATTGAAACATAAAGTACAAAATCAATTACTAAATGTGACTAAATAACATGAATTGGAACATAAATTAAAACTCACATGTGTCTCTGGAACCGACTTGTCAAAACCTTCGCGGTTCTCATGTCCATAATCAGTATCTACTGCCTTTCCGTTGCCCTATACAGTTTGAAATTCATTTGAAGTTAAGATCTACAACATAAATCTTGAAAATTAAGAAATAAAACACAAATTATTTAAACTGAGAAATAATATTCAAACACAAATTAAATTGGAACATAAATTATAACTTACCTCGACTGGCGAACCAATAGATGGCTCGCTAGCAAAGAGTTGATCCATGAATGGGGTCCCCTACATGGATCAATAGAATACAACTCCCCGAAGTATTATTGACCATTCAATTTGCGACATTGATATGATGTAAAATGAAGACCATATATACATAATTGTACAAAAGTATACCTGTCTTGTAGCGATGCATCTACGATATAACTGAAAGTATGCATCTCGTTCTGACTCAGCATACCGCAGTAGGGTCTCGCGATCGAAACTCCTGAGCATGTCACTAGAGGCATGCTCTATATCTGGCTCTGCAGTTTGAGGGGGTGGTCTAGATGCCTCTCCATGCGCAGCAACAGCAACACTGCCCAAGGCAGTGAACAACGAGTCTGCAAGGTCAGCTCTAGCCTCTGCAGCAAGCTGGGATGATTGTGCCACATCCCCCGACCTGATAACCTCCCTATCTAGAAGCGGTATCAACCTCAGAGCAGGTGGCATGAAGGCAGGGTCTCTCCGAGCTCCAGGACGTTGGTAGGATCATCCCCTACCAGCCCCATAGAAATGGGACCCTATGCTAGTGTAATCCGAGTGCATGTCCAAAACAAACTCTGTATAAACATGTTTTGCAAACTACAATGGGACCTAGTCATGGTGGGGGAACATGCCCCATGCTCCCATGAATCTATCATATATATGTGGTGCAACGAACTCCAACTTAAACTTCCTGAGTCTAAGTGGTTGAACGGGGGCGTGGTCACGAGGGATGTCGAATAAAGCACCCTTGATGACATGCCCTCTTATGGCGACTTTGACATCCTCCCATTTGTGGATCCTAATGACACCATCTCTCCTCCTCTGGCATGAATGTCGCCAAATGTCACTGAGAGGCCCTACCCTCCTGTAGAGGGTCAACATCTCATCAATCGTCGATAACATCATCGACAAAGATCGTTGTGTGGGAGAATCCTCCCTCAAAGTGCTCACACATGAGCTCACCCACTCTCGTTGGGAAATGATGTCAGCGAGAGTGATCTGTGCAACCTCATCATCGTACGATCCCCCTGATGGGGCACCTGCGATCCAAACCAAAACACAAATGTTACTAAAAATATATATTATAACTTGCAACTGAAATTCAATGCATTATATACTAAAAATTTACTGAAAATGTGCTAACAAAAAATACGCACCTAATGCACTCGTGTCTTGTTGCACATGCTCCTCCTGGGAATCCACATGTATGTCGTCGAGATGAACCGACACACTATCTCTTCTGCTGCTGCCACCAGTGGCAACTGACACCGTCCTGGAATCACTCCTCGGTGAATGGGAGCGTTGCTGATGGTTGCCCTGTCGGGCGACGTCAGATCCTCTCGTGCTTCACGAAGCACGAAGCATCGAATCTCTCTCTTCAGGACTATCTACATCACATTTAAATTTCTAATTCTAATTTTCTTTCAAATTCTATTCCAAATTTCACATTTCAATTTCAAATTCAAATTCAATTCAAATTTCAAATTCTATTCCAAATTTCACATTTCAATTTCAAATTTTCTCATTTCAATTTCAAACTTTCTCATTTCAATTTCAAATTCTATTCCAAATTTCACATTTCAATTTCAATTTCAAATTCAATTCAAATTTCAAATTCTATTCCAAATTTCACATTTCAATTTCAAATTCAAATTCAATTCAAATTTCAAATTCTATTCCAAATTTCACATTTCAATTTCAAATTCAAATTCAATTCAGATTTCAAATTCTATTCCAAATTTCACATTTCAATTTCAAATTCAAATTCAATTCAAATTTCAAATTCTATTCCAAATTTCAAATTCTATTCCAAATTTCACATTTCAATTTCAAATTCAAATTCTATTCCAAATTTCACATTTTAATTTCAAATTCAAATTCAATTCAAATTTCAAATTCTATTTCAAATTTCACATTTCAAATTCAAATTCAATTCAAATTCAAATTTCAATTTCAATTTCAAATTTCAAATTTAAATTTCAAATCCAATTCCAAATTCAATTTCAATTCCAATTCAAATTCAAGGCCACCACTGGACTAGAGTTTGCTCCTATTGATCCTCAACCATCGAGTGAAAGGAAGGTTCCTACAATCATTGTTTTAGATTTTTGGATTCAATTTTGCAAGATTTATTTTTTCGGATTTGGTGTTTGATAGAGCTAAGCGAGTTATTTGAATTGTTGAGTGAACTAAATGAATATAGCCTCAATGTTTTGATATTGACTTCTGGAAATGATCTATTAAGCAAGTTGCATTAGTTTAGATGCCTAGTTCTGCATATATTTTGTTGGCATCTCACAATTTTACAGACACCCCAGATTGATAAGTACAAATCCAACTAGAGAACTTGGTGACAACATGGTCTTAGTAGCATGAAGGAATACAAATACAAGATTAGTTTTGCATTTGAATTTTCTAAGTAGGGTGTGTTTTCTATAGATTTATTTTATTCGAATATAAATGGTAGAGTACTTTTTAATTATTTCAATTTCATTTGGTGGTGCAGTAAGAACCACCCCATCCACTAACCATTGGAAGGATAAATTATGAAGGGATGCATATGAAGGAGGAAAAACAAGTAGAGTTTCAAGAGATAAAAGTCTGAGGTTTGCATACGAGGCACGACTTTTTTTCTACTATAATTTTAAAGTTGTAGATTTCAAAATATAGAGAGTCACCATATTCATGAGTATGCTCTCTTCCTATGTCTAGTTGTGATTTGAAAGATTAGAAAAGAAAAATATGGATACAAGTCTTTATATCAACTTGTAATTCTACTGTCGGGGTTTTCTGAAAAATTAAATCCGTTTGCAATTCATGAGTGCATAATCTCTTGATGGGACATGTTTATAAAAGTAGACCAGTTTGGTTTAATAAAGTAGACCAAGTATTTTGTACCATCAATGAGAGGTGATACCCCATAATGCAGAAAGCTACGAATCTATTGAACCAAATCCAAATCCAAACCAAATTCTCACCAAAGAAATGCATGTATACAATCATATCACAAATCAAAAGGAAAAAGAAAGAATTAGAAGCTAACAAAGTAAGCAAATCTTAACTGACAAGCAAAAGACTCATACCTGGCGAAACTTCAGCTGACTGCCAAGAGGGTCAAATGGATTCAAAGTTTGAAAAGAAAGATACAGTCATGATCCTTGAGATGAACTATATACAATGGTGTAAGAATCATACATTAATTACATGCATGAAAAAGGATGACAAATCTCCCCAATCAGTAATTGGAAATGACATGTCAGTAAAAGAAAGATTAAACAAAATGCATTGCGCTTACCATTGTAAAAGCTATCCATAAATGAAGAAAAATAAGGTTGTATCATTGATTGGAAACTTCTTGAGGTAAGAATCCTCAATCCAATATGCGATCCTAGCATGAATTGTAAAATGATCAATATAGAAAAATTGAGATGAATTTATAGATGAATGATGTTCATTATGAAAGGAATTGTTTGCTTCAGTAATTGTACCAAATGAATGAGAATCTAACGTGGTCGAAACTGAGGTGCTTCATGCAATGAATTTTTTAAATTAAATGAGATGTCATTCCTCTTCATATTAAGCATGTTATCATTAAAAAGATTAGAACCATTAACATGATTAGTTTCAGTAGAATATTCAGTCTCAAATAGTTTATCATTTAAACAATAAAATTCTCCATTGAATAAAAGTGGAGATGAATCAATAGGAGGCATTCCGAAAAATAAGTTCTTAGAAGCATTATTTGCTTCCCATGTGGAAGACAATAAACCAACAGATTGATGAGAATAAACCAACTAGGTGGTTTTTGTTTTGAAATGGTTTTATGTTTTAGGTTCAAATGGTTTTTTTTCAATCCTCTTGTCATTCTCGGAGGATTGAAAAAAAATGGGCAACATTTCTGCTTGTAAAATCACATTTTAAAATAAAACCGGTAGCATTTATGGGGTGAAATGCTACCGGTTGATATAATAACAAAAATAAATTAAATAATTTAAACAAATAACTGAAAAATATGTAAAACCTTAAATCTATTTCAAATTTGGTTTTTGTTTTGGTTTGAAATGGGTTTTTGTTTTCGTTTGAAATAGGTTTTTGTTTTAGTTAAATCAAATGGTTTGTTTTCTTCGATAAGTTTGGGTTCAATGGCCATTTTAGTTTCAATGGCGGTTTAGTTTCAATACCTACATCCTAACCATTTCTAGACAACCAAATTAAACCTAGATTTGATAAAAAAAACACAAATTTATACATAAAATATGAAATATATATTTTTTTTTAATCACAAAACAAATGGTATATTTCTACCCAACTGGTGGAATAGATGACATGATGGCATTGTTGTGGAGGTGGCATCAATGTGGGGAGGTGGCATCGGGCAGGTGCTCGGTCGAGGTCCTCGGTTGTTGTTGCTCTGTCTCTGTCAAGGCACTGCATGAAAACAAGGTCGGTTGGGCCGGCCGGGCCCTGTTTTGTTTTTTCTTCTCTGTCGCATTCCCTAGATCGAGGGTTTGCTCGATTGAGGGTCTGTCAACCCACCGCACAATCGCCCAGACCCTGTTTTGTTTTTTTTCTGACATATCAAACAAACCCTCGATCGAGGTTTTGCTCGATCGAGGGTTGGGTTAGACCCTCGATCGAGGGTTTAAAACATCCTCGATGGAGGTATGTTAAAGCACTCAATCAAGGTATTTTTAAACCCTCGATTGAGCATATAAAACCTTGATCGAGGGCTTGAAATTACCTAGATCAAGGGTCCAAAAATGATTTTTCCCCTTGCGATCGGCCAAAAATGGTGATCCACATTCGTGGATTCACCCATTCTCTTGTTGTGTGCACTCGACTCTCTGCTAGATCATGTTGTTCTGGTTCCAGGAGCCCTTGATGCCAGAGAATTAGAAGCTTTCCAAATTTGTATCTTCCAGTCTTAAGCACACAAGCTTACAAGCTTCAATTCTCCAACTCAACTTCTTATTTATACTTGTCATACACATATGGTATGTCCACAAGTTATTTGTGGTTTCTCTTCTTCTTTGCTTCATGGTTCCACTTACTTCACGCTTCCGCCACTTGTCATGTTCTATGCTGAGGTGTCATCTCTTGTGATTCTTGCGCATACTTGGTTCTTTGTCTAGTGGTTCTTGCGACCTTGCAATGTGGGCTTGCATCCTTGATGTATAATCACTTGCGGGACTATCACGTACTTGATTCTTTTCCTAGTGGGTCTTGTGCCTTTGAGATGCGGTCTTGCGCCCTTGATATACCATTGCTTTTGGGACTTGAGACCTTTACCTCTCAACTTCTACTAACTACTTTTTACTTTTGTGTGCTTCAAAAACTTGAATGCTTCTTCTGATTGGTGACTCTTGCACGCTTTCAGGAATTTCTTACATCTTTAATTGTTTCTTGTTCCAATCTACTTCAGCACTCCCGAACATTGTCCAACTACATCTTTGGCATATACCTTTGAAGTAGTATGAATCAGTGGAATTGAGATCTAAACCTATATCATATGTATTGAATGTATTCCTTATATACTTATTCATACTGGATATACTTGATGTACTTTTGAATATACTTCTACAAAGTGGCTTTCATATATTTCTTCAAATTGGCATAGGAATACTGAATCCTCTTTGACATCAGTTGATATCAATGACAACCAAAGTTAAAAAGAGAATCCATGGTGTTCTTATTGAAACAAAAGTTCCACATAAAGAATAATATTTGCAGGTGCAAAAATTTCTTTGAAGTAAATATAGAGGAGGAGGAGTGCAAAAGGCAAGCTGCCACACTAAAAAGTTCTAGTTGCATGCATGCTCTTTTAGCAGTTTTTACTCCATACATCCTTGATTCAAAATCTTCACAACGTATTCCCTACGAGTAAATATTCACATCCATTGAGCCTTTCACACACCCTATCATAGTGGGATATTCACTGGTTTTGTTTCGCCACTATGTTGAGGAAGACCCTTTTATAGGCCCAAAAGAAGAGGTGATCAAAATTATTTTACTGAAAATTGGAAAACCTATTCCAAATCAGGTTCTCATTTAAGAAGACCTCTAGAATGTGTCTTCATATATTGAACGTGTCCCAAATCAGGTTCCAATTGAAGAAGGCCTCCAAAATATCTCCTCGCACTCAGAATCTACAAGTTTTGCTCCTACAATTCACCAAATTTTGCACAAAATCTTGAAGGGATTTCCTCCATTTGAACCAACGAGTGGTCAATAAAAATCATTTGAACAAAATCTTGCAGTTATCTTAGCCTTGCTTCATCAAGAAGTAGTTCACCAAGATCTAAATTGCCTTGAAATAGAAGGCTCCTTTTGAGCAAGCTCTTTAGCCTTCTCTTCTAGATTCTCTTTTATTGGGGGATGGGTTTCTCATGTTGTTTTTTCCCTCTTACTATTTTTTTAGATAATTTATTGTACATGGGTATCTAGCATGGCTACAAATTGATGGGACTCATCTTTTTTCATTTATTTCACCTAGTTATGTTTATGGGGGGGTGTTAGAGAAAACTAACCCTCTCCATAGCATCATTCTCCTACATAATGACTTAAACCATGACTTAATGACTCTAGTAGGTTAAACCTCATTCAATTTTACCACTTGAGTCACCCTAAAGTTGCATTCCTTAAGTTGGGAGATATGAAATTTGGAATGCACACCAATCACATCTCTAGGCTTCGATACATGTGGCATACCAAACATAGTTATAGATCTAGATTCAATAACAACTTCACTTAGAATATTTCAAGAGATAGCAGAAATATGAGAAGAAGAATAATGAGACAAAACTAGAGAAATTCACTCTAGAGATTTATTTCCATTATGCATTGTTGAGCACAAGCTAGTACAATATATAGATGCTCTCAGGAGACAAAATTGAGAGGCTTAGTGGAAAGTTGAGTAGATCACATTAATGCTATGATTAGTGGAGTAATTCCCCCAATATATGACATTATGCCAAGTGTGACTCCTATATTGGGCCATAATGAGGTCCAATGAACCTATGAGGACCATGAGGAAGTTAGGCAAGTCAATAAATGTGGATGGAATCATTATGAGGGATAATTAAGTGGTTTAGGGCTTTGGTAGTGGTCATTAATGAGCAATTTGACCATATTTAGTGCATAAGTGCCCTTGGTCCAACCTGATCCCACAAAACAGGGAAGTGGTGCACCTACCTCATTAAATGCATTAATTAGGGCGCCTTTGACACCCCAAAATAAGGAAATGGACACACTTGTGGACAAGCATGGCTATAATGACAAACCACTAGTCTAATATGTGGACAAATCCCCTAGACTAGGCACTATGAAGCCAAACCATGGAAGAAATTACATTAGACACTTGGAACCTTATGCAAGGATTATTAACGAAGGTCTAGATGGGAATTATGTTCCAACATGAGCGCCTTCCTTGATTTTAGGTCCTAACTGACCCTTGATGACCCTATTCAATCACTATCTCCCCAATTGATATGTTTTAGTGATGTGCAATCCAATCAGTTGCATGTACATTCTTCATTAGAACTAGTGCTAAGTGATTCATAAGTCAATTAAACTCATTCTAGGAGAGTTTGCATGGATATCTAAGGGTCTTTGGATCTAGTTAGGCCTCACTAGCACCTCATGCCAACATGAGCAATTCAAATTTCCTCCTACCCTAATTTGAATTTGCCTATATATTGTAAGTCACTTCATTCATTCCAACTAATGTAATACAACATTCTCTCTTGCTATTTTCTCTATCTCTTTTGTGTAATGATTTATTATTTCACATTTGTTACATGAATTATTGATCATTTATCTCTTTTTCACACTATATTTGTCTTGTATTAGTGCATATATCTATATGCTCAAATTCTACAACAACCTCACCTAGATGGTTTAATTTAGATACCATGTTGTTGTGGTAACAATTATTGACTTCTCTTATTGTCAAAATTACATCGATATCCATTTATAATGATATAAAATATTTTGAACTAACAAATATTTATATTGATATAAAAATTACTTCAAAGACCCTAATGTTGGATCAAGGAGTATGACCTCCATGTCAAGACCACCCGCTATGTCAAGACCATATTAGAGAAGGTTATAAAGGAAATTTGTGAAATGTTTCCTAGAAATAATGTTCCATAAAAAAAATTAAAATTTTGAATATATTACCCATCCCCAAATCCCTTTCCACCCATTTAAGTGACAATTTATAATTTCACCATTGCAGCGCTCAGACTCTATTTTGAGGCTTCAGCTTTCAATTTATCAAAACATATTGTATTGGAGGCTCTCTTTTTCGAGCAAGCTGATTACTAATCTCTACCCAAAGAAAGTATTCATTCCAACCCTTGTGTTTGATCTAAGATTTTGTTCTTAGTCAAATGATATGAAAAACTTCAAAATCTAATTTTCTTTATATAGCAAGAGCTTTCTTCTATAAACAAATCTAAAATGAGGCGGTTAATATTAAGCATTTAGTTGCCCTTACTTTAATAATAAAAACTAACTACTTATTAAGTGGACTATCATAATGTAATCACTACTACTAAACATCTCCCTCTCTAAAAATTATTACCACATCACCATCCCACCATCCCATCACCATAGAGGTACTCACTCAGTACTTCAAATAAGAGGCCCCCAAATCCCTTTCCACCCATTTAAGTGACAATTTACAATTTCACAATTCCAACGTTCAGGTTATTGAAAAAACTCTATTATGAGGCTTCAACTTTCAGTTTATAAAAACATACTGCATTGGAGGCTCTCTTTTTCTAACAATCTCATCACTAATTTCTACCCGAAGGAAGTCTTCATTCCAACCCTCGTGTTTTATCTAAGTTTTTGTTCCTAGTCAAATGATATGAAAAACTTCAAAATCTAGTTTTTTTTATATAGCAAGAGCTTTCTTCTATAAACAAATCTATAATGAGGCGGTTAACTTTAAGCTTTTAGTTACCCCTACTTTAATAATAAAAACTAGCTACTTATTAAGTACACTATCATAATGTAATAAGTACTACCTAACATCTCCCTCTCTAAAAAATATTACCACATCACCATCCCACCATCGCATCACCATAGAGGTACTCACTCCGTATTTCAAATAAGAAGCCCCCAAATCCCTTTCAACCCATTTAAGTGACAATTTACAATTTCACCATTGCAGCGTTCAATTTATGAAAAAAAACTCTATTTTGAGGCTTCAGCTTTCAGTTTATCAAAACACATATCCTATTGGAGGCTCTCTTTTTATGAGAAAGTGTACATGAAAGATGAAGATAGAAAATTTATTTGCCAAGCAGTATACAAAGAGGAATGGGTTAACCTTTAACTACTAAAATTTGAGTCAATCACGACATTCAAACCTACCATTCTAAAATTTGAGTAATGACGACATTCAAACCTAGCATTCTATAAAATTTGAGTAATGACGACGTTCAAACCTACCATTTTATTAAGAGTTAAAATAAAGGTTTTTCAAAAGCCTGTACGTTGGAAAGTTACGACACAATGTGATGGTAAGCGGACGATTGCAATTTGCGAAGGATCCATATTTGAAACTTTTAAAGATACCGAACGATTCTTGGGCATGTGCATATGATTTCGTCACACTCGGAATCTGGTACAGAAGCATTTCATTGTCTACGACCAGAAAGTAAGTGACCAACATGTCAGAGGAGACAAAAGTATACAGTCCCGTTTTCGTTGTATACTTCCCAAAAGTTTTCCTACCATTCGTGCGCATGGATCTATTACTATTTCAATAATCACGGGCGTAATATACTAGTGTGACTTTCAGCGCGTAGAGACTTTATCATAATGACCTTATGTTTAATCCTTATCTGATCGAGAGAATGGTAGGTTTGAAAGTCATCCTTGACTCACATTTTAACAGTCTCATTTCCTATATATACTAGTTATCTAATACTTTTTCTTTATCTCTCCATTCTATCTGCAGAATCAAACTTATAGGGAAAGTATTTCAGATCATTTTCTCATTCTTCCGAAGAGTGCCAACACAGAGCTTCCCAAGAGAGCCATCACAGAGTTTGTACACACAACGTCTGATTTGTAACTGTAAACTATCACAGATAATGGTTCGATTTCCATTTCCCCTCGATAGAAATGACTTGTGGGCTTCTCGGATGAAGCCGCCACTCTGCCCCTCTTCACCAACTACTAATGGGAAAAGTGATGGGCCTGCAAAAAGAAGCCGACCGCAAGTTGCTAATTTGTGGCGCGAAATCCAGGGCGTCAACTCTTGGGAGGGACTTCTTAATCCCATGGATCCCGTTCTCAAAACCGAGATCCTCAGATACGGTGAATTTGCGGAGCTTTGCTACGACGCGTTTGATGACAGACACTACTCCGAATATTATGGAACGTGTAAGCACAGTAAACGCTCTCTTTTCGAGAAAACGGGTTTCGGTAATTCTGGTTATCAAGTAACCAAATATATATACGCTAATACTCATGTTTTAGGCTCCTTCTTTGGAGAGAGATCCAGAGACGAAGGTGTCTGGATAGGTTTTATCGCGGTTTGCACGGATCCAAATGAGATAAAGCGACTGGGACGACGTGACATCGTGATTTCCTGGCGAGGAACGAGCACACCACAGGAATGGGTAGAAGACTTGAAAGACATATTGGTTACCGCTACACTATCTCATGCTCGATCACCTAGCAAGCCCACTAGCGCGACTGTTCCAATTTCTCCAGATACAAATGTTCGAATAGAAAAAGGATTTATGGATTGTTATACTTCTATGGATGAAGGATCTGAGAAATGCAGTAGAAGCGCCAGAGATATTGTGGTGGCCGAGATAAAACGCCTCGTGAAACAATACGAGGGGGAGAGGGTGAGTATAACAGTGACAGGACACAGCTTGGGAGCAGCCCTTGCTACGTTAAGTGCTTATGATATCAAAGAGACGGTGCAATCAGCTATTCCGGTCACAGTCTTTGCCTTCGCATCTCCGCGCGTAGGAAATCCAGCATTCGCCCAACGTATGGAGGAGATTGGCGTCAAAGTGCTGAGGTTGGTAAACAAGGACGATGTGGTTCCCAAGGTCCCTGGAATTTTTATGAACGAAAACATGGGATGGCTCACTAAACTATTCAATTGGCTTCCCTGGACATATTCGCATGTGGGCATCCCAGTTTCTCTCGATATCGAAAACTCCCCGTTCTTGAAGCAGACCAACAGTCTCTCTGATTTTCATAGTTTAGAGGTTTATCTCCATTTACTTGACGGCTTTGTGGGGGAGAGCAAGCCTTTCAAATCTTCAGGTAGAGATCCATCTCTTGTCAACAAGAGCTGCGATTTATTAATTGAAAGGCTTCACATACCACCGTACTGGTGGCAAGAAAGAAATAAAGGCCTTGTCAAAAGTGCAGATGGCAAATGGACATGGCCGGCCAGATCCCCAAGATCCCCAGATGCGGACTGCGACCCTCGCGAGCTATGATCAACTCGAAGTACATTCTTTTCTTTCTTACTGAACTTGAGATCCATTTCATTATACGAACCATCTTTGTTTTATATTCAGAATTTCTTCCTCAACCTTTTTGCTATGGGATCCAAATGGATCATTGGATAAATTGTTTGCAGGGGTCGTCGAATTAATGTTGTGAACTTTCCTTTTGTTGAAAATTAAATTCCTTCTGAACTTTGTTATTTCTATGGATTATATAATGTGCAGGTTTCATTTGTGATGAACTGGGATAGGCGTAAATTGATTCACAAGCATGAGTCATCGGCCCAAATATATATTCTAAAATGGTAAAATGTTGATCGCAAAAGCGTAGGTAAAATTTTAGCCCAAACTCTTATATAATGTGCAGGTTTCATTTGTGATGAACTGGGATAGGCGTAAATTGATTCACAATCATGAGTCATCGGCCCAAATATATATTCTAAAATGGTAAAATGTTGATCGCAAAAGCGTAGCTAAAATTTTAGCCCAAACTCTACTATGGTGTCAAATTACATAGAGTATCATACATTTATGTTCTACCCAACGCATGAGGCCGTGGACACTTTATTAGGTTTATAGTATTTCGGGTGTGAAACCATTTACTGAGGAATGCATTTATCTAAAGTATACCTTACCATGTTCATTTTCATAAATCCGAATTACAAACAAAAGTTTTCATGAAACAAGTGTCTCCTTTACTGTGCCACATATTAAATTATCAAATCAAAGTAGGTAAGAGAGTTATATTGCTACATATTAAATTAGCAATTGCCCTATAAGGTGCAAAGGAACGTTGAAAGGAAAAATAAATGAAAAATAAAGTAGATGTGATGAAGTGAAAATACAATTATTCAAGTAGGCTGAGAGGTTGAATGTTTGCAATTTTTCTCAATATTTAAATACTTTCCACTCATCCCCATAGTGCAAAGTAGGTGCATGAAATGAAGGAATACTGCATAAAACAAGTTATGGAAAGAGGGATAAGGATTTAGGCTTATTATATCATAGAAGAATTGCATGTGTAGCAAGGAAGAAAGGATTTTTTAAACTTAGTTAGTGTTGGAATTTGCTTACACATTTGCATAGAGGTATATGATGACATTGTGGGTTGGTGGAGAACCTTGTTACTATAGACAAAACTATTTAAAGCTATCGCAATTTCTTGGGTTGGATGTGAGTAATGAGAGATGCATAGAAAGGCACGAGTGAGACATTGGAGCAACAAGAAATGAAATCCTTACGAAGAGTGACAAAGGAGCTCACTAGAGACATTCCCTGTCTTCTTGTGATTGATAATTTGGAGAATGGGAGAGATTAGTGGGACAATAGAGATCTTTTAGAGCTTCTTCCATGTTTTGGTAGAACAACACATGTGATCATTTCTA
Organism: Larix kaempferi; assembly: GCA_027924585.1. NCBI lineage: Eukaryota > Viridiplantae > Streptophyta > Pinopsida > Pinales > Pinaceae > Larix > Larix kaempferi. The sequence continues at coordinate 707,292 of BSBM01001183.1, forward strand.
CTTGAATTTCAAGTGTGATGAATTTATATCTAGGTGATGTTATCATACCATAGGTCTAAAATCCAAAGTTATGGCCTTGTTTGGTACCCCTTTAAACAAGTGATAGGAAAAACTTAATTTTGAGTATGAAGCATTAAAATTGGCCATAAACAAACCACACATTTTAAATGTGCAAAAGCAATCATTTAAATATGAATGACTAGTTACAATTAATGTAGCAAAATGCACTATTTTGCTAAGAATTTCAATGATTCAAATAGAAAAAGAATGGTGAGAAGTGATTACTTATGACAAATGGTCCTCTTATGAATGAAGCATCTTAAAAATTGTGAACTTGAGCATTTTCAATTGGATTCTTTATTTTAAGTGGATGTGGAACTATGTATGGGATTCACACTTATAGTAAAACAATATTTATTCTATAAAAATCTATAATATCCTATTAATAGTAAATAGTAAATGATAATGATCACAATACCGTGAAGGAACAAATAGACCTAAGAAAGTAGGTACACAAACTCAAAGGAGGATGTTGCAAGAATATGTTTTCCTTAATAAATATTATCATTCTTTGAAAAATCTAATACCCTCACATCCACACACACTCCAAACTAATTAAGCCTATAACCAACCCAATCTTTAAATAAGGTTAAAAAATAACATTTCAAAAGTTAAATTTGTTTCATCAACCAAGTTTCTAAACATTTTAAACAACTATAAAAAATATATTTTGCTTTGTCAATTATAATGCTTTTCCAAAACTAAATCCAAAATTTGTTCAAAGAGTCTCCTCCATTTCCCATTGAGCCTAATATCTAAACCTATCTTTAAATAAGAACAAAAAATAACTTTCCAATTTTGTATGTATATATAATCTCTTTTTATTATTAAGATTTTCATTATTTAAAATATGATACATTTCATTAAAATAGCTAAATGCCTCACATGCAATCGATGAATCTGGTTTAAATTTGGTTACAACATGTTTACATTCTACAAAATTACATCAACTATGTATATGTTTTGGGGTTTGTTATTTTTTGGTTGAATATCTTATTTATTTTATGCTTAATGGATATGAGAAATGGGGTATGTGGGCTCATTGACAAGATATTGTTAACTTCCCAACAAGTGTAGCCAATTATTTTGTCATGTGTTGAGAAGCATTATTATGCACTTATGAGATACAATGAAATCCAAAGAACATTTTCGTTAAAAGTAACAAGTATTTTCTTTTTTAAATTGTGGTTCCTCAAAAGAGCAGCATGTCACTTACAATAATTGAATTTAGGTGGGGAGGGAAACAATCATTTCTTCCAACCACCCAAACTACAACCAATGGAACAAAATAACAAGTACCTATCAAAACTTTTCCAATGAAAATAAAAATTCCATTAATTCTTTTTTTCATTAAAAATAATACAATTACAATTAGTGAAAAATTATATCAAAATTAAAAATAACAAATTTAAAAAATAAAAATCATATTAAAAATAATACATTAAAGAAATATTTTATTGAAAATAAAATCAAAAGTTAAAAAATGGGGATGGAATAAAGGATTGTTAAGAAGAAAGAATAAAAATAATGACGATAATAAAAGAATAAATAAATATAATATTTAATGATTACAGATTTTTGGGTTTTTGGGATTGGGTTCGATGTTATTGGTTGTTATGTTTATGATAAACATTGTGAATTATATTAAATCAATAGTTATAAAATAATAATAAAATAGTAAACTTTGCAAATGGAATAGTGTAGAATGATTTTGATTTATTTATGGTTTTTGGAGATTGGGTTTGATGTCATTGGTTGTTATGGTGATGATAAACATTGTAAATTATATTAAAAAAATATTTATAAAATAATAAAATAACAAAATTTGCAAATGGGATAGTGTTTATTATATGAGGAGATTTTAAAATAGAATAATGTTGGGAAGGTAAAGTTAGATATTAAATTGTTATAGAAAATTTGTAGCAAAGTCAATAATTGACATTTTAGCATGTCAATTACTGGAGGTGAGGATAATCTATATGAAATCTCTTCGGACAAAGATCTCTCCATAACTATTGGATTATGAAAAAATTTAGAAGTGTGTATTTATGTCCTTGTTAGGATTTAATCATATAACTTGATTATAAAGAAATACAATTTTTTAAAGATTGATTTAAATATGTTTGAATTTAATTTTAAAATTATTTAGATAGATTTAAGTTATAAAATATTTATTTGATGATTATAGGCATAAGATTAAAGTTGATTATAAGCACAAGATTAAACGAGATTGTAGGGATTTACAACATATTTAGTATAAATCATATATACAGAGAACTAAAAGTTGACCAGCTCTCAAAGAAAGGGTTATACAGAGAACTAAATAGTTGACTTGATTAGCTCTCAAAGCAAGGTTTATAGCTAGATCCTAGTACCCTAATACCATCAGCATTCCAAGGGAAGTAAAAGCAAATGACTCTTATAAAACAAAATTTCTTATGATTGAACTAGTAACTATTTTGATTTTTCATGTTTTTGTATTAAGTCCTAAGATTGTAGCCATTGAAAATTATGGTAAAAGTTGAAGGTATCTTTGAGTATTGTGTTGATTCTAATCTTAACTGTGAAAGTTTTGTTAGCTTGGATAATTTTCACTATTTAGTTGAAGGTTTTGGGGTTTTTTAGCTCAGCAACAACAAGTTCTTTAATTGTACTTAAGAATGTATTTTAATCCCTTATTTAAATTAAATATGATTTTTTTTCTTGGAAAAAAAAATTTATAAAAGCTTACAAAGATAAAGATCTAAGAAAAACGGTGATCCCTTATTTACATGAAATATGGGATGATTTTTTCTTAGAAATTTTTTTTTACAAAAACTTACAAAGATAAAGATCTAAAAAAGCTTTATATAAAAGGAGTAGTATAAATATTCTAAGTTTTCTTTAAAAAAATATAGAATATATAGAAAGATAAACATACATTTCTAAAAATTTAAGACATCTAAAACATTACTTCCATGTTATCAAAAATGTTTTGGGTTTCTTCAAAATATTAAAAACTATCTTGGATGGCTTTATTTGTCATTCCACATGACAAGGAGAAAGAAAAGAACGTGCCAAATGATAAAACAATAAACATGCCCAATGATAAAACAAGCAGATGGTAGATTGATTATTTGCATTTCAATTCCAAAGAAGGATGGAGAAGCAAAATTTTCACAAGATATTGTGTTGCATTCTTCTATACTCTTATGTATTGTGGTTTATTTTATTGGCACCTCCCTTTGTAGGCACAGATCCATTTACAGGTCCCACTATTAACCTCTATTAAACCTTCAAATTTTGTTGAAAGTTTTTTGTTACGGAGAAAAAATTCCTATGGCTTGGGGTAGACCACAACAAACAGATGACTACCAAAAATAAACTCATTTCCCAGTGCATGCTATATAAATGTCAATGCTAAGAAGTGGAATAAAAGACCAACCTACAACCAGACGTTTGATGTAGATCCTCGTTGAGCTTTCCAATCACCACACTTGAACCTACAACTTAGTCTCAACAATAAACACAAGCAAGTGCATATGATATATGAAATTTGTTAGCATAAACAATAACATAGTCCATTATATATGTAAGCAAATGTACCCAATGATAACAAACCATTCACAACATCAATTTGGACGAGAAAATGAATATTTCTATTAAATTGAACAAGAAGTACAAGATGCAACCTCTTGTTGGCAACTCATCTAAACCAAGAACCAGGTCCTTCCACTTATGCCTCCACCACTTCAATCCCCCATGCAATAGAAAACTCATGAGTAAAGGAATGAATCCTGCACAAGATATGGAAGAGTTTGGTAGGTAAACATAAAGGGTTCACAACAACTTGGATCAATGGATGTAGACTCAAGCTATGGAAAAAATCCAGTAGAGTTTCGATGCTCTCCCTTTCCTCTCCTTCCATGCACCATAAGAGCTCAATATATCGTCCTCCAAAGGTAGGTGAAAGGTTGAATCAAGACTTTTCAGGATACATGTAGGTCCAAAAGTCACAATGGCTGCTTTTTGGAGTGAAAAAATAAACTTTTTACTATCATTTACCAATTAACTTGATGTATGCAGACTATAGTGGTACAAGCAGCGTATGCGCGAGTTGCAGTGAAGCAGCTCGCGTACAGGAACAAAATTAGGGAAACAAGGGTTCCTGGAGGACAAAAAGTGGTTCTGACTCAATCAAATGAATAATGGAGACCAATGAGTGCTAATGCTCACAAGGTGGAAAAATATACTATAACAAATTCCCCCTAATGCGTGAGGTCAAAGAAGGTACTACGATGGCCGAAACACATTATAAATCTCAGAAGTGGAGTGATGGAGACACAAATGGAAGGAGTATCCCACTCGTCATAATACAATGATATATATGAATACATATTGGTACATTACATAGGAATATGATACAATGGAAATGAATAGGCAGTATATAGTGAATACATGTCATGAGTGGTCATAGCCATGACCCAATATATAGTAAGATATGGTTTCCTATTGAAGAGGAAATAGCTTATGCAAATTGAAGGTACAAGATGTTGATGTATCAGATTGATCTCTCATAAGTACAATCACGATCACCAGTATCATACTGAATGCCACTGAAGTCTGAGGTCTTCTACACAAATCATTTATGGTGCATGCCCTATCAAGCCAATAAAGGTGTTGATGTCAAACCTGATGTGGCATCATCTGATTACCAGTCATTGATGTATACCATTAAAAGACACGAGATAACCCACCAATAATGAAAATGGGCACCAAGGAACATAGTACATTCACCAAGTGTGAATACAGGTGTTGAGGTCGAACACTCAATGAATCCATCGATTAGGGGACATTGATGAATTCCCAATCTTTCGATGGCGAGAGAACCTACCATTAATGATTGCAAGCCTCAAGGTGCTCAACGGACTCTAAGTCTCGATTCCAGAATAAATGAGTTGGATTCGGCAGAATAAGAATCGCTGGAAGGAGGGCATTAATGGATCCCCCATCAACCAACATGAGGTAACATCTACGTTAAAATATTTGGAAGAACTAGGACTAGTAGATCGAACTGTAAGGGATGACCGACATGCAATAGTCAAGAGATATGAAGAGTGGTCGGCTTTCGTTTCAATACTTCCTTTGAACAAGAGCATGAGAAGATGGATAGACACAACCAGCATAGACTCAAGTACTAGATGATAACAACACTTTGTGATGTAGGAGGCATCAACAAAGGCTCCATAATGACTGGAAGCTTAACCAGTCGGTGGAGTAAGATCTAAGAAACGAGTATAGATCCTAAGGTTCTACTAATGTCTTAACTCATGATGAATGGAGTGGAGATGAATGCTTTGTTCAAAGGCGACATGACAGCTGCCAATAAGAGGTAGTAAATATTTTCCCATCCGGCTTTTTTCAGTTATATGATTTTTTGGTCTTTTTCATATTATGAAAACTTGAAAAAGAATAAAATTGCTTATGGTACAAAAGTGAGGGAATGAGTGTCAAGTGCGAGCAAACTAGTTTCAAGGAGTGGAACATACCTATGATCAATGCAAGGAAGCCTCTGTAAGATGTGGACACTTTGGGGGGTGCTCCCTCAAGGTAAAGGGTCATCAAGTTCCGAAAGATAATTGAAGGCTCTGCTTGGCTCGGAAGGTAAAGTGTTCAGGCACATGGCTAATAACTGCGAAAAGAGGGAGCCGGCTCAAAGTTCAAAGGAAAGCAGGATGGTGCAATGCATTCACAACTCGACATAAATGGGGAGTCCTCATGGGATATGGCCAGAATAAAATGAAGTAGAGTATGAGTCCTCATCGTAATGGCATGGCATGACTACAAAGGACTCCCAATACTAAGGAGAAAAAAAGGCATGGGAGCCAAAAGGCATAAAAGGATCTTAACTAAGGAACCCATGGTCGGACAAGCCCTACCACCAAATAACGACACTTCTAAAGCAGCATAGAGGTTCCGTGTCAGTTAAAAAATGGGGTCGCACTTAAGGTTTATGAATGTGGTCATAAGGTCGATGCAAGAATGCAAGTGAAATGACATCCTAACCCATATGCCAGGTGTAGAAAATACCTCCCGAAGGCACGAAATTGTTCAAAAGTCCACTCTCGTTGGAAAACTACTGAAAAAGGAACTTTATAATGACATATTAGTCCAAAATAGCTAAAAAATGGAAAAAAACTATAGAAAAGTGGGTTTAAAAAATTATAAATAGTAAAAAGAATTACTTTTACCATTTCATTTTCACTTTTCACTCCACATAGTGCTTTTGGTTAGTTTTTACCTCCGATATTCAATCGACGATTCCGAGAGCTACGAGCGTCGGAATCACGAGCCGTCTGGATCAGGTTAGTGCTCTCAACCTCCTCTTCCATTCCATGGTTTTTAATTTTGTTTTTAATGGTCAAATTTTAATTTTTTCAAAGAAATAAACCTATTTGGCACTATACGTGGGCTACAACTTCACGGGTCGCGTGGAGGGCTTCTTGTACGCAATCAAACTAAACGTTGACCGCGTATATGCACGGTTGTATACAAATCAGCCTACGTACAGTGCCGTGGGTGATGTTTTTTAAACATATGGGCACTAAAAATATTCATTTATTTGCTTCCAGGATGGTTCTAGAATGAAGAGAGAGGGAGCATGACGTCATTGATCAGCGAGTACGCGAAGACTTGGCTGCCCAAAAAGCATTGCAAGCTTGTGGGTTATACAAATTTTGGAACATCGGGGGTTTGAGGGCCAAAACCCGATTGCTCAACATGTTGGTCAACAATTGGGATGCATAAGCTTAACATTTTGATCTAGATGGGAAACCACTTTCATTGGAGGTGGAAGATATATACTTTATCACTGGATTGTCCTGCTGAGGGGAGGTAGCGAGTATTAGGTCTCGTGGGGTGGGGGGAGGAATCACTATCAGTGATTACATTGACATGTATTGTATTGTTGGCACCCAGAAGGTGGGTATCCATATCCCCGTAGAGGCTATAGCGAGCCTAAGCATGAAGATCATTGTCCTCACTCTCGGGAGGATTACAGGATCGACTTCACTTCATTAGGATTCAAGGCCATTGATATTCTATGCACCCGAGAGTATGATACTGATGGTATATGATTGGTGCACAACATTGTTGGGTACTATGAAGAGCCAGCTAATAGAGTGCAAGCTAGGGCGGGCCAAAAAATTCATTTTTGGTAGTATCTTGTGCAGCTTCTTCTTTGAGAGGATGTCGGGATTGAGTCTAAGGGTTGAAGTCCCTCCACATAGTCTTCGAGATCCTTCCCAGACCCGGTGGGAGGAGATATTTACAAGGTAGGGGGGTGGCCATATTCTGATGAGTTTTTCCATTGGTGGTGGTGACAGGTGATCGCCATCTACGACTACCCATATGAGGGGATAGACTATCGAGGGAACCGAGACATGCCTCTCCCACCAGGGGCCGCATTCAGGGACATTGGTATGTCTACTATTTTTTAAGTTTTGCATATTTATTTTTTTGGATTTTTTTATTTAAGTGAAAGCAAAAATATTTTTAGTGTGGTATCATATATTGATGTATGACTTTTTGCTCGCAGATATGGGTCCTCAGGGTTTCCCACGACATCGCCGTAGAGGTAGGGGAGGTGAGGTAGTAGGTGCAGTGGCAGAGCACACATTGGAGACTGTGCGGGTCAACCTGACTTGTATGACTACCCGGGTTCCGGTGATCAAGGTAGAGCATCTCCGAGAGGATATGCAAAGACATGTGGTTGGGGTACCAGGTACATGGGTGCGGCTGCTCCGATGCATAGCCAATGCCGTACACTACTACATGTAGACTCATCCAACCCAAGAGGCTAGAGCTCCCCGCAAGGCTTAGATTCCATGGGGTCTCACTCTTTTGTATCAGATTGTATATTTTGAGAGCTACGAGCTCCAATTTTGTATTATGACACCACAATTTGGACATATTATTAATGAAAAAACTATGATTTTCTGGCTCGACTATTGTGTATGTACAAATGTATGAATGCATGTTATTTGTGTGCTTCTTTTATTGATGTGACAATGACAATATAGGACATAATTAGCATATGCATCAGTTACATGATTAAAACATCACAAAACATGAATGTATGTAATGAAAACAAATTGATGCTCCAAGAGTCTTACTCTTAAGAACCTCCTTATTAACGTAGGATCCCTCACATGGTACTGGCCATTCAACTGAGACACCACTAGTTGTGAATCCAGGTGGACTTCTAAAGACTGGATACCATGCGAAAAGGCATCGCGAAGTAACTCGATAACAACACTATACTCAGCCACATTGTTAGATGTAGGACCGATACAAGCACCTCCTAAAGACACAATCTGACGGTTGGGTGAGTAAATAATCCATGCAGAAGAAGCTAGTCTCTGTGAATGATGGCTAGCCCCATCTGTGAATTCCAAGAACAATGGAGATTCTGGTGACATCTATCAACCAAATAGAAGCGAATCAACAGACTTGAAAAATCAAAAGAAAACTAGGTTATGTACATAAAACTATACAATAGTATACAAAAGTATCAGCTCGAGCTAGAAGCTCAAGCATAATATTGCTTGATTTAGAGCCCATTTCTAGGCTCCTTCGAGGTGCCCCCCTTGTAATCCTCTAACTCATAGGCTCCTTTTTTGAGGACACACCTCACTATGTAAGGACTGTGTCGTATTGGGTTGAATTTGCCTACCCCTATGGGTTCCTTAGCTTGGTCATAAAGGAGGACCAAGTCACTTTCATCATACTACCGGGGATGGACAGACCTATCATATTAACCTTAACATGATGTTTGTTCGAATCAATTGTTATGGCGGCATCCCGACGCTGCTCGTCAAGTTGCTCGAGGTAGACTAAACGTTGCTCTACTTCTGAAGTGTAAGGTAGGATCTCTATAGCTAGTTTCAAGGAAAGGATTTCACATTCAATCGGTAAGATAGACTCCACACCATGCATTAACTGAAATTGTGATAAATCGGTGGAATTATTTACTGCGGTTCAATATGCCCACAAAGTAGGATACAACATAATATGCCAATTACTCTTGCTTTGTCTGATGGTCCTTTGGAGAATGGCCTCAAGGGACTTCTTTACTGCCTCGACCTGGCCATTTTCTTGGGACAATAATAAGATGAGTGATCTTGTCAAAACCCAAGATTAAGAGATAATTTCTCGATCATCTTGTTTTGAAAATGACTTCCATGGTCAGTGACAATCTCCTTCGGGATACTAAATCGAGCTATAATTTGATTGAATACAAAGTGGGATGTAGTTGCACCATTGGATTTAATCATCGACATGACCTCAACCCATTTGGTTAAGTAATCAATGGCCACTATGATGTGATGATTCCCCCTAGACGAAGCTGGATTGAAATCCATGAAATCAACCCCCCACTTGGTGAAGGGATTGACGGTGATGTAAAGGCGTAGGATGTGAGCGCATGTTCCGAGAAAAGACCTAGAAAGGGTGACATCTCTTCATAGAATTTACACAAATTTTGAATATTGTAGGCCAAAAATAGCCCACTCGCAAGTTATGTTGGTCTGTCGCAAGCCTGGATAAGTGACCACCACACACTCCACTATGGCAGTCATTAAGCACTAGTTCCGCTTGTTCATGAGTTAAGCAATGACATAGGATAGAGTATTTTCCTCGGTGATACAAATTTTCACCGATGATTACATAATTGTTGGCATATATAACTGAGCTAGAGGTTTCCAATGCAGACCCAAGTACTTCGTGGTTTGAGGAACCAACAAAACCCCTATTCACCGGCCCTTTCGGAAACACATTGTGCGCAACCTGAGGTCTCACCCGAGGTGAAGCTGAGGGGGTGGTTGTAGAATCACGTTTCCACAACCTCGTGATTCGAGTGTAAAAGAGACTGACGGGAAGCGTGGTAAAGGACCCTTGCTGCGGACAGACAACTGCACGAAGTCTCTACTTTGCGTCGGATACTTCGGCAAGCTGAGGCGCTTGCGCAACCAACGCATCCACAAACTGTGCAGTATGGAATACTTCCAGTGTTATGACAATAAGCTATCAACAGCTTATCCTGCATCACTTACAATGGGTCAGCGCGTCAACTGGACCACGCGTCTACTTCAAGACTTGATCACTCTATTCAACCTTAATTAGCGATCTTTATCCATTTAACAATACTTAGGTTATTATCTTTATGGTGTATGTAGATGAATGAAACATACAATACTGCACACTCCAATGCTGCGCTCAAATTCAGTGTTCAACTATGCGACTATCCAACATATTCATGCATTCAAAGACTTAGAAGTGTTGAATACTTAACATTCATCCACACATGTAATACTTAACATATTATTCCCATCATTCCTGTGGTGAATACATATAAAAGCAATCACATAACAGATAATCTGCGGTATTAAACATCCATACTAAGCAAATGAGCAATTGCAAACACAAAACATCCACACTACAAAGAATTCAATGTGGTTCACCCCTAGGATGGAGGCTACGTCCATAAGAACTATTGTTAAATTAGTCTTTTGGGAAGGGTACAACAGTTCTTAGTATGTGCACTTAGCTGCAGACTCTCTTCTTTCTCAGATAGGTCTCTGCACACACAGCTGCAGAGCCTTTACAATATCTTTCAAGCTTAAAGATTCTATCAATGTTCAACAATGACCAACATGAAGAGTCTTTACGAGAGATTAACCCTTTCCCATACCAAAATGCCTTATTTATAGATAATGCTCGTAGGTCATGTCTTTACAATTAGTAGGCCGAAACCCTAAGGTTTCCAAAACTGGCATGTTTAACTTCCACCCTAATTGTCACCATCGACAGCTTGTTCCGCCTACTTCAGGCCGTCCTGCTGGGCCAATCGTGGCTCACACGCTCGTCTAACAGCCGTAGTCACCAAAACAATTGTAACTGCATCATGGTCTGTCCCTTTCCACTCCTTCCACCTGCCTGTCTCCATCGGCATAGTAGCCTAGCTTCTCAACTGATTGCCTCCACTCTCCTTAGCAGGTCGCTTTCCTCTACCTTCAACCTATCCCTTACCCAAAATAGTTCACTTTCTCGTCTGACCTTTACCTATATCTCTTACCAAAATAGTTCCTGTAAGATTCCTGCACACCAACATACTGCGCAATCCTGCTTTACCCATTGCCTCTGCGCGACATGCGCAATTTCTGAAAACTGCTCCCTTACTATGTCACAATGCGCAATGCGCAATTTTCAATACTTGTATATTTTCCAACTTGGGCCCCACCCAACAATAATCTTTGGAAAGATGTCTCACACGTCGTCACTCATCTCATGAACAATGCGAAGGGAACTTTAGAGTTTGGAGATATATAATGATGTCTCTATACCAAGGGTCCGTTGACGAGATAAGAAATAAATGTTCATCCACAAATGAGTCTTCATGGACTATGTCCTCATCAAGTCTCAGAAAATACGACATAAGTTCTACGAAAACCAAGGATTTCAACAACTTAGATGAAGCAAAATCAAGATCAAACTCCTGAAGGATGACAATCCATTTATTATATTCCCCCCCAATTAAACGTCATGAGAGCACGAACTGAAACAGATTGACATGCACTATAACTGTGGTTTTCCTAAGCAAAATATAATGTCGTAATCATTGGATTGCATGAATAGTCGCAAGGGCCAATTTCTCAGTGTGAGAATATATCAATTCAATGTCTACTAGGTTTCGACTAAGATAATAGAAAACATGCTCTTGAAGCACATCATCCACCTGAACTAAGACCATACCAATCGTCTCTTGAGACGTGGACACATAAAGAAAAAATATCTCTTGCAAAGTTGGGTGGACTAAGAAGAGGGGCCAATACCAAGGTTTTCTTTAAAGCGTCGAAAGATTGTTGTGCTCGCTCATCCTAGATAAAAGGAGTGTCCTTCTTCAATAATCGCGCGAAACCCTTGGTAAGATTGGCGTAATTCACGATAAAATGGTGTAACAAAGTGGATCTCGCTTGGAGGCTCTAAAGTTGAATCAAATTACATGAGGGCGGAAACCGAAGTATTTCCTCAACCTTTAATGGATCGACACTAATACCCTCTTTGGAGACTACAAACCCTAGAAGGCAACCAGTTTTCACGATAAAGTTGCACTTGTTTGGATTCAAACGAATCTTATAGTACCGACATCTTTCTAAAATAAGGCAGAGGTGACCAGGTGATCTATTCTCTTACAAGAGTGACCAACAAGATCGTCCAAATAAGCCTCCACTATGCTCTTAAGGTCATGAAAGGCATAGGCCATGACCCGCTAAAAAGTAGCTCCAGCATTTTTAAGGCCGAAGGGCATTTTCTGGTATGCAAATGTACCCCAAGGACATTAAAATGCGGTCTTATGTTGATCCTCTAGTTTAATTTGGATATGATTGTAGCCTGAAAAACCGTCCATAAACGAAAACACTTCGCTTCCTGCACATGCATCCAATATTTGGTCTATGAATGGAGTGGGAAATTTATATTTAGGACATGCTCTATTCAGATCTCGAAAATCGGTACACACTCGAATGATTCCCTGCTTCTTATTCACAGGAATAGGGTTGGATACCCGTTCAGTAAGGGGAACCGGGTAGATGAAACCAACTTTGATTAGTTTCTCTACTTATGCCTTAATAGCGGATTCCTTCGTAGGATTCACAGCACGAAGACGTTGTCGAACAGGCTTAAAATTTGGTTAAGCCTTAATCTCATGCACGGCAATACTAGGGTCAATACCTGGAATCTCTTCATATGACAAGGTGAAAACATCCTGAAATTCTTTGAATAACTCGGTGTAAATGCGGATCTCCTCAAGGGAACAATCGACACTGATGTATACATTTTCAATATTTCCAGGAGTGCGAGAAATGTTGAACAGAATGGTAGGGGAAATATTATATCCATATTCCCCTCTGCGTAAATGCCATGTGAATCCAAAGGAGCCACAGGGTGACCAACTTTCTCTGCAATATTCGACCGAAACTCCTCCTGCTCAATAAGGTCAAGGTTGGGAAGAAAATAAGATCGATGATGGCCTCGATAATAGATTCATATGAAGGAAAAGTACCATCAAGGAAATAATGTGAGCAAGATGAGTTGACAGCCCACACAGGTAGCATAACGAGATCTTCTTCTTTTTTCCATGAAGAGGAGAGATCTAGCTCTGCGGTAGCTTGTTGAATATCACGATTAGCAAGCTCTGCTCCAAACAAGGGCATAGCCATTCCGATGTGCGCAACATCTCCAGACGGGGAAATCATGGAACGTATATCCCATGGATCACTAAAATATGAATATTGGAATGGTACATTGTGCAATGAGGAAGGGGCACTATCGAAAATGGTTCCTATGAAGGATATTGGTGCAACAAAGTCGAAATATCCCATCAAGGAGGAATACAATCCTACACCAATATTCCCAGTTTTCAGCTAAGAATTTTCAATCTGAGGAACTATAGTTCCCTATGATGCTACGGGACTAGAACTAGTGAAATCTAGCTAATCGACAGTCACAATCTTGCCTTCACGGGCAAAGCAAATAAATCTAAAAACAGAGGACACGATCTCTCTCATAGCATAGATCCAATTACGACCTAGTAAAATGTTGTAGTCGATGGGCGCATCAACCACCTCGACTTCAATTGGCACGGTCTTCCCACCCAAGTGGACCTCAAGGGAGGGGATAATACCATGCGGCCTGAACGAACGACCATTGAATGCAGTAAGCATGGTCATAGATTTCGACAATGGAGGAGGACCGAGAGCCTTCCAACAAGCTAACGACATTACTGAAGTGGAAGTACCTTCGTCAACCATAGTATACTTAATGACATTTTGTAGGCACCTAACATGGACTTGGAAATCAACATGATAGGGAAACTGAGGCTGAACATCGGTAGTGTTGAACTTGATAATATTCGGGCTACATTAATCCTGGACTCCCAAAGCACGTAAAAGGGTGGTCCTTTGTGAAGGACAATCCTTGAGAACCTCGAGAGCCGACATAGCACATAGATTCTGGCTTAGATCTTCCACAATTGAGTAGTTCTGGGTAGCCTGGGCATTGGGATTGTGCACCGAGCACTTAAGAACACGTTTCGGTATTCATGGCATAGAGTTGGGATTCTCAATATGCAATGGAGTCTCAGGTGGAGGGGGATCATTCCCCAACGAAGGTTGTGGAGCTCCATAATCACGCGAGCGAGTAGCAATACTAACCTTCGATTTAACCATGTTAACGCATCCAAAACCTCCGGCATGGCTAGAGGATGTCGAAGTTTCATTAGTCCCATTACCGGTGACTGAAGCACTCAAAGCCATATTTTGATGATGACGAAGACGATCCTTCAGCACAGCTGGGCTCTGTGCAAGGTGGTTTGAGGCTTCCTCAATACGAGGACAAAAATGTGTAAGGTGATCTTCCGTGCAAAGCTTACAAAGAAACTTCACTTTATGTCTAGGTTTGCGGTCCCCAATAGCATTTCCTCCATCCCGAGGAGGGTTAGTGTTCTCTTTCTTAGGGTTATTATTCCTATTTTTCCCACCCATACTATTATTTTTCCCCTTCTTCTTCCCACCAGGTTGCTAGTTACCAAATGGGTTCGTCGATTGTATAGCATGAACATTGGACGATTGGGTGGAAACGGACGAGGCGTGAGCCTATCCAAGGGAATATTGGTTAATAGACAAATTGTGCATCTGATTCGTAACCAAATATACGGGATGAGGACTTGTGAAACCAACAATGCCATCAGCATGCGATCCAGGAACGGGCTTGGGCTCATGTCTTGATCTCGGCGTGTCAAGTATAATGTCATACAAAATGCCAGACTGAGCATAGACTAGATTTAGCTACTGGGATTTAAAAATAGCTTGTTCTTCAGTCATAATACCAGAAAATGATACATCCTTTGAAATGTAAGGGAGCAAAGACTTAAGGAACCATTCCAACAAAAATTCTGGAGGAATGTTGGCTTTCACTAGCCTCTTCCACCTTTGCCACTCTTGAATATGATCAAAGATATGTGTGGCTTTGTCCTGACAGAAGGTGGATAAAATCTCGGTACCAGTATCATAATGAACCAGAAACTAAAAGTGACCTAGGAAAACCAAAGCTAAATCATTGAAACCCCTACATGTGCCCCCAAAAAACTTGACATACCATTTCACAGCTGCCCCCATGAGGGTGCGTTGAAATAGCCTCAAATGAATAGAATCATGGTTCAAGGAATTTGAGGAGCACCATAAATGAAATGTGGTGACGTGATCACCTGGATACTCACCCTTCTTCCCCTAAAAATTTGAAATGTCGGAAGGGAGCTTGGTGGGGAATGGGGGCCATGAAGGGTCATGACACACCGGTTCATTTGTGAGCTTCGAAAGATTAGGTAAATTTAACCTAGCAAGAAATGGGAGCTGAGGCTGTGAAGCTTGATTATAAGATCCCAAAAAAGACTAACTCCGAAGGTGAGACTATGTTCATCTTAGCTGACACTTGAGGTGCCGATGAACTCTGGTAGAAATCGTGACTGTGACCATAAGGATGATAGCCTCCCCCAAATTGGCCCATGTTAGGATACACAGGAACGTGCATAGAAGGGATTCCATAGGAGGGAGTGGGATAATAGTTAGGACCGGTTGAAAAAACATAAGAATGACCTCCATAAGAATGGGGTCCCATATAACCACTCAAGGTAGGAAAAATAGACGAGTGAGGGCCATATGAAAATGGTGTGTTTCCACTCCATGGAATCGACGAACTAGAGAGAGGAGGAGGATTCGGAATCATATAAGCATTCATGGGCACAGGCATATGAATAGAGGTATTCGGGTGAATAGATGGAATGTAAGTCATAAACCCGATACCTATTGTGAAACTCCCACACAAGAATGGGTTCACACTAACACTAGGGGCTGAAGAAGGAGGTGGCCCTCTGCCAACACTTGGAAAAGATTGAGGGATGTGACCACTCCAAAACTGATGAGCAGTGTAAGGGGGCATGATGCCCCCAACCCCGACACTAGATCTAACATGACTACTAGACATGGTGGAAGTAACAGTCGACATAAAACCAAGCATTCCCAATGAAAAAGGGGTTGAGTTCGTAGAGATGAATGTAGAACCAAAACCTAGCATACCCAAGGATGAACCATACAAATAACCTGATGACCATGTTTCATCAAGTGGGTTCGTACTTGTGGGATGGGATGTCCCAAACCCATGACGAGTGGTATGTGATGAACCTCCCTCCCAATCAGTCATTGGAGAGTATATGTGAGGAGGGGAAGTTTGCTTTGGGATAGCAGACGGAGTCAAGGGGACTCCCGACGTGTCAGATGTGGAAATAATAATGGGAGCTCTCTGAATCTTGTGAGATGTAAATAAAGGACCAATGGTAGTCTTACGATGTCTCTTGCGAAGAGATAGTGATGGATCGCTAGCCGGTAAACCAACCAATTGACGAGATTGACGGAGAGGTAGATCTTGATCCACGATGACTTCAAAAAGTCAACAAATAAACGTTTCCTAATGGCCTACTAGATCGTCATAGAGCACACACCTAAAAGAAACTACAACCAAATGCACACAACAGTGGTTGGCTCAAGGGACCTCCTGACACTATAGCCAGTATGTCTCGCGTAGGAGAGGGTTGAGACTCCCAAACTATAACCAGAGGTAACAGAATCAGTTATAAGGGCCCTTAGTCTTCACTATGCGAACACAATTGTGTTGTCCGACCCCTATCTGACTCAGGACACTCACAAAATAATCGCTGCAAGTACCCTATGTGATATCTAGGTAAAGCAACTATGGCCACCTCGTATAACCAATGTTCAGGCGAACAGTCGCAGGTGGGATCCGTTGTACGGGCAGGGTAGCTAATCCTGAAACTCAAGAGGGTCAAATCCCCCAAGAATCACCAGATACGAACAAATCCTGGAAATATATCCCATGCTTAACAAGTATTGGAGGGATATCTCTGCAACCGACCTCCCGTGACCTCGTGCTTAACTCTAGTTTGAGTAGAGCATCCTAAGAATACTAATGTATACCATGAGTTTCACAACTCCCTAGTTATAAACATAATGTTTTTTTAATAGTCTTGGATTGTTAACTCACAATGATCTATTCCAAGACTCTAAACCTATACTAGTTGGTGCACCCTAGAAAAGAAAATGTTATAATCAATTCTTTAGTTAAGCATTAATTTTAGTGGATGTGATTAGTCAAAGGTTATGGTCGTGAAACTAATGATGTGAGATGACTCATTAAATGCACATCCAAAAAACATTAGACTCTTATATCAAATGAAAATATATACCACTAAATGACAATCAAACCAACGTTTTGTTTTCAGAAATAAAAATGAAATCTCTTTATAATTTCATGCACAAGCAAGCCCTAATGAAATCACAAGCACTCTAACGCAAAATGTAGATACATAAAGAATTTTTTTGTTGTATTTTCACTATAAATGAAATGAAAATGCAAACAATGTTTTTTGTATTTTTGAATATAAATGAATGAAAAATGCAAGTAGAATCAACACTTTTAAGAAAAGAATGCAAAGTATGCAATGCAGACAACCCAACAAATTCCAAAAAGCAAGACTCAGTTAAGCTAGTGAGCTATAAAAAAGAAAAAATGGTTGAAAACCACATTCTCAAAAAACCAAAGAAGGAGGAGTTTCTAGTCAGTAAAAGGGCATGGAACAGTTAGGATATAGACCTAGTAAGACTCAGGAACACCCAGAATTCACCCAACAACAACCTAAGATCACAAACAAGGATAAGCTGGACCTGTACACAACTGTTCACAGAACAGTAGCATATATACATTGGCTATTGAATTAACAATAGCGTATATAAGATGGCTATTGAATTAACAGTAGTTGGTACACGCGATCTAACCAAGGATGACTCACGTACATGGCAAGGTTGGTGGACCAAAAATCTATCAAAAGACCAAGAAAAATCAATATTTTCTATGCAGACTCTAACAGGCTATCAATGACACATAAACTCGACAGAACAAAGACTCAAAATAAGGAAAAATTTCCAAACTCCCCAAAATGGAGGAGTAATTTCTGTTATGGAGAAAAACTTCCTATGGCTTGGGGTAGACAAAAACAGATACTAGAAATCAACTCAATTCCCAATGCATGCTATATAAATGTCAATGCTAAGAAGTGGAATAAAAGACCAACCTTCAACCGAACGTTTGATGTAGATCCCCGTTGAGATTTTCAATCACCACACTTTAACTTGCAGCTTAGTCTCAACAAAAAACAAAAACAAGTGCATATGATATATGAAAGTTGTTAGCATAAACAATAGCATAGTCCATTATATATGTAAGCAAATGTACCCAATGATAATAAACCATTCACAACATCAATTTCGAGGAGAAAATGAGTATTTCTATTGAATTGAACAAGAAGTACAAGATACAATCTCTTGTCAGTAACTCATTTGAACCAAGAACTAGGTCCCCCCACTTGTGCCTCCACCACTTCAGTCCCCCATGCAATGGAAAAATCACAAGTACAGGAATGAGTCCTTCACAAGATATGGAATAGTTTGGTAGGTGAACATAAAGGGTTCGCAACAACTCAGATCAATGGATGTAGACTCAAGCTATGGAAAAAATCCAATAGAGTTTCGATGCTCTCCCTTTCCTCTCCTTCCATGCACCATAAGAGCTCAATATATAACCCTCCAAAGGTAGTGAAAGGTCAAATCGAGTCATTTCTGGATACATGGAGGTCCAAAGGTCACAATGGCCTCTTTTTGGAGTGAAAAATAGAGTTTTTACTATTATTTACCAATTAGCACGATGTACGCGGGCTATAGTGGTACAACTAGTGGATGTGCGAGTTGCAGTGAAGCAGCTCGTGTAGAGGAACAAAAATAGGGAAACAAGGGTTCCTAGAGAACAAAAAGTGGTTATGAGTCAATCAAATGAATAATGGAGGCCAGTGAGTGATAATGCTCACAAGGTGGCAAAATACGTTGTAACATTTTGTTTGTTTTTCTTGAGTTTACAATCTTTTGTGTTGTAGCTCTTATCTCGTCTTTTGAAGGTAAAGTGTTGGGAGATGATATGGATTTTGACTAGTACATGAGCCCCATATTCTACCATTGATGATTCACACTACGTATGGCATGTATAGATAAATGGGTTCCCTAATTGTCTCAATTAATATCACCATGGTTGTTCTTCCACTTGTGACTTAGAATTTTTATTCTCCATGTCACCCAAATACAAGCATTGAAATCTAAAAACATCAATAATGTATTGGTCTTATGAATTCACATAAGTGAAAAGATAAAAAAAATGTTTGAACACAAAAGCAATGATTCAAAGCAAAGCGTACTTTTTTAGAAATATGAAAAGTTAAAAAAAACACAATAACTTATGAAATGCAGAAATAGTAAAGGAAATAAATATATTGTTTTTCCATTTAAAACAAAATAACCATAATGAAGAAAGTGTCATTGAGGCTCTGATGGATATCCGGAAACCAAGGTTGCTTTGTCATTTCTTATTAAAAATGGATCTTGCTTTGCCTTAACATCCCCAGCGATAGAAAGTATCACAACCAAAGAAAATAATATCAGGTATCTAGGATAGATCTTATATATATGTTTTAGGAAACAAAATCTTGACATAAATAATGCATCAGAGATGAAACAATCCCAAACCCATGTGTAACCTTTCCAGACGCCGACCATATTTTCTATACCTATTTTTTCAATATGAGGATAATAGTAAGGCTAAATGTTAGGTGGAAAACTTCCTTGAATTAACTGGATTACATGGTCATGAAAGCATAGTGGTAGCCCATATAGTAAAAAATGACGATCAATCAATTGATATTTACCAATATGCTCTAATATATATCCACCAAGAACACCCCTCAAACTCACCAGTCTCAAACTCACTAGTTGGAATCCCCAACGTGTTTCTCTACCATACTTCTAAAATTACAATCCCTCTCAAATCTATGTGTTCTATTAGTCGTAATTTACAATGCCAATTGTTCTCACTTGTTGATCGATGCAATTGCACTTCTTACTCAATGCAAGGGTAGAGTTGTCGCTACTATTAGTCTATTAACCCACACGAAAAAATATATACCAAATCAACCCACACATGTGACTTATATGTGTCCTTAGTCTCAAAGAGCATAACTATACATCCATCTCATACAAGAAATCCTTAACTTTAGTAATTTGTTTTTAAATTACATCCATGTCTTTGTGAAAACCTCACTATCTTATGTTAAGGGACTTGGACCAAACCTTCTTGTCTCACACCCCAAACACATTGATGTCATAGAAATAAGATTTTAAAATGTTAACTCAAGTAAGCATATTAATATATAAATGAAAATATATGCATGTATAATGTAAAACCATGTATTCAAATAAAGTATAAGAACAAATAAAATTCCCTATTTTAAAATTGGAAGGCTATTCTTCTATCTCTTCAATGACTCAAAGAATTTTTTCCGAGCATTCAAGTATTACGATGACCATATCCCTATTCTTCAAATATAATTTTAAATATAACATTTGTCTAGCTATAAAAAAAAAAAATGGAGAATATAAATGAATGAAGTCACTTTTGTCAAGTGAACTTTTAAACGAATGATCTACAGAGTTTCCGACAGACACATTTTTTATTTTTTCCCTCAAACAGTACGGAGGCTTATAAACCACTCAATTTCAAAAACTATATGGCCTATTAGCTTAGTTAGTTATAGCAAAGGTTGTAGGTTCGAGACCTGCATTGGCCATTTGTGTTTCATTTAATGCAATTTTATTTAATACGGGTCGTAGCTTCGAAAGTCTTGGAATCAACGAATACATTTACATTTTAGTTAGTACAGTTCTTTTTGCTCATTAAATTTGAATGATTCAACGAATACATTTTAGCCAGATCGCATAAGGCTTCCATGGAAACAATGTTGCTTCAGGACAAGTAAGTACTTCAATTTATTAAACCCCAGGCTCTATATTTTCATGCTTTCGATTACGGATTACATATCGTCTATTTGGATTTTGAATTCTTCAAAGTTTGTTGAAGGTTTTGTTTTATTTTATGTTTTCAGATCATCCATCTTGCGCCTTCAATGGATACGCGTTGACTGATGATATCAAAAGGAAGTCGATGGATACCCATCAGGCCATATTACTAATGGAAACACAACAATTGGGATCCGGATTGAATGAATTCGAAGGTATTAAAAATGAAAAATTGATTGCAAAATATTGCAATGGAAGGTACGTTTACATGTACAATTTTCCCACTGAATTCAAGGAATTTCTTTCGAGAGAATATGAGGAATTGAGCGTGTTGATGAATATGTGTGTGGATCTGCATATTGCCAACACAGGGTTTGGAAAGCCATTATTAAAGTGGGGATGTTCCGCGACTCCAAGGAATATTATGAGGCTGTAGTATCATCAGGATAGTCTCCACGTTGTGAATTGCTGAAATGCCAAAAATGCCTCAGCATCTGCAACGAGCCTGCAGAGGTCATAAGACTCTTCACCAACTTCATAACATTTATGTCTTTTTCATTCTTTTATCCGATTATATCTGGCATGGTTTTATCAAAATTTTCAAATAAAAGTGTCAAGTATTTGAGTGCTAAATACGTTAAACACTAATTACAGTATTATGGGGGATTTTGAAAATCTGCTGCATATGGGAGATCTATATTAGCAGTATAGGTTTTCCCTGTTCATTTTGAAATATTGATTTTCAGCCAGTGGCCCTAACATCATAATCTAAAGTAATAACACCGATGGACACAATATGGATTCTTTTAGATGTCTGTATAGAAAATTTCCAAATGGCGCAGAAGTCATGGTCTTATTACATTTATGTAATGAAAGTCAGATGAATGGTGGGAGACACTGGAGTATTAGTACGACCTGGAGTTTCTGCACTCTCCATGTTGTAAAAAATTTTCATTATTGCCCAAATGCGTTGGAAAGTGGAATTCCATATCAGTGCCATTGGTTAGCTCTTGTCTTCAATGCCAAAAATTCATGGGAAAGTGGATTCGATATTCAGCTGAGAATAGTGCCATCAGTCAGCTCGTGTTGAAGACAATGAGATCACTGCCCAGGTAAAAGTTCCGATCGGTTTTCTTTCAATTCTCCCTTTTATCTGCCAAAATGTTTTGTAGTCGGGGTCCAGTTTCTGGGTAGGGTCAAGTAAGTAAATTTTATATATGTGGGTTTCTAGACCCCCTCTCTGACAAGGGCACCAGGGATGTGGAGTACAGGACCAAAGCTTTTAGGGAAATGTAGGCCGTTGAGTCTGCGGTGAATGATGGATTGCAGGAAGCACTCGAAGAGCCACAATTTGTTGACACCAAGCAACCTTCTGAACGAAACTTGCGGGCTTGAGTTTCTGGAAACATCCTCAACACGCCGAAGAAATCATGAATAAGCCAACGGATTCCACCGAGAATCGCGTCCAATTTGGTAAATAGACACATTGCCAGGATTGTAAAGTGTAGCATACCCTTTTTCTGGGCGATTTTGAAATGGACTTGTCTGTAGGAGGCTGAAGATGAAGACGCGACTACTCTGCTTGAGGGACGTAACCTTCAATGGAATCCGAAGGACCGACAGACGTAGAATCAAAATCCATGGTAATTTATTCAACACTGTCATTTTCTCGCTCGTATATCTGCAATTTGGAGGAGATCACGTGTCTTGAATAGAGCTAATACCCTCTTTCTTTTGTATGTGCCGAGCTTGACCGACCGAGGAGTTGGAAGAACACAACAAAGCCAGAACCTAACCTGTATCTTTGGGGAAGTCGACGTAGTGAACAAAACCTCTTGAACAATATGCCAGGAAGGGAAGACGACGTAGTGAACAAAACCTCCTGAACATGCCAGGAAGACAAGAAGTGGTAACAATTTATTTTAAGAGATGTGGCAGCATTTCATTGGCTCAATGAGTGAGGAATTTGTTGTAGTGGTGAGGATACTCTTGGATTGTTTGAACGCCTACGACTTAATTATCAAAGCATGCAAGAGAATTCGTGATGAAATAGCATGATGTTTAAGTGAAAAGATGTAATGATAAGATGTAGTAAGCCAATCATAATGTTATAAAAATCATGATGTTATGATAATTCAACTCATTGTGATAATGATATTCACCATAGTTATTATTCAATTCGAAAAAATATGTAATGGAAAAATCCAATACTAATAGAATACTACAATAGATTTCTTATATATAATACTTTTAATGAAATATACAAAAATATATTATAAATATACATATCACACATATTAATTACAACTAAAATCATTATTTAAAAAACAAAAATATTTACTGGATAATGATTAATGGTTAGGAAGTACGAAATTGAATGTTATTTATATTTTACATTGTTTAAATAATTAAAATTTGATTTTTCAATGTCCATGTTACACCTACACTGAATAATTAAAATTTGATATTTTAAGATTGATGTTCAACTAAATATTAGACTAAATTCCTAGTTTTTCTCAAGTTTTGTACACGAAAGTCCAATATGGATGGATTATGCTACTATGATATGCACTGGCAAGTGTTGGAGTTAGAGCTACATAGAGCCTTTAGTATTTGTTTTGTATAGAACATGGTATTTGTTTTGTACAATCTATGTTAAATTGGTGAGCTAAATTGTCTTGATCTAAATTTGCAAGGGTTTGAGAAGTTCCAATGCTTGCCCCCCTAATGCATTAGAGCATACCAAAGTAGATGGGCCAAAGATATAGACCACCCTAGTCATCTTGTGGACATTCTTGCACATTGAAGTCAAACGTTAGTACCGGACTAATGTGAAAGTTTACTATTGAACATCAATGGTTCAAAATGTGTATAGCATGGAACCCTTTTTATTATGGTGCATGCATGTTGATGGTGACTAGTGACCGCTATAATTGTTTCAAGAAAAAAACATGTAAGTGCAGAATTGAGTTGTGGATTGCTTTGAACATGTTATTTTCTTAAGCTCTGATTGTTTCAAATATTTTGTGACCTACCCTTTATCCCTTTTTATTTGAATATTTTAGGCTAGCTCAATAGAATGAATCTTTTTGTTAGCACAATTTATTGTTTATTAGTCGAAATATATCATAGTATAAAAGTAGTGCAAATCGAGCACTTTGATGGATTGACAATGCCATTTCACATGAAACTTTAATGGATTTAAATTATAATAACAAAAAGGTGAACTAGGATTATCTTTGACACTCATGAAGCGATCTTCCATAGTAGAATGGTAAACACAATGCTTTGACCTTTGTAGTAGAATGGTAAACACAATGCTTTGACCTTTGCAGTAGAATGATAAAGACAATGCTTTGACCTGACCTATCAACATTGCGTAACCTTTTAGGACGTTACTTGAGAATATGTAGCTCAATAAGACAGTTTAGAACCAACATCAATTGTGCAGAATGTGTAGAAGGTTTATGAAAGTAGAATATAGCTAATTACTTTTAAACATAAAGTCATGAGATCAAAAAACATATATGTATGGTCTTGAGATTAGCTTTGTAATGAAGGTATTGGTGTGCACGTCTTCAAGTTGAGAGTGATATTAGTACTTATATATGATGTTGCATAAAACAATATATAGAAATACCAATCTGAATTTATTTTTGGATCTCCTGAGTAAACTTCTAGGATAGACTTTTTTGAGAAAATATTTTTTATATTAAAAACAAAATTATCTCTACCTTGTTAAAATAATGGCTACAATAATGTGAGAATAAGTTGAATTTGAAATCTCTTTTGCATCTCTAACCAACAAGTAGCCTTTAGCATTGACTTGAGCACATACCTCCTCTAAATAGATATTCTGAAAGGAGGACATAGAGCAACTATTAACTTAAAAAGCAGAGTTACAACACAATTTACAAATTGAAATCATAACAACAACTCAGATGTAATGCCATAATCCATCATGTGTCAAGAGAATAAACTGATGTTAATCACCAATAAGGGTTGCTCTCCTATATAGAAATTTACCTTAATTTATTCGGTTTGTGTTGTTTTGTGTTTATTTAAGTTCTAATATCACCTTGGGAAAAATGTCCTGTGGAAACACATCACATTCAAAAACAAATATATGTATGGTCTTGAAATTAAGCTGTTTATCTTCAAGTTGAGAGAGCAATATTAGTAAGGATGATGATGTTGTTGATGCAGCTGAAATTAGATATACAAAGGGAAACTTTAAATTTATTGTTGCAGCTTGGGAGGGATCCTACTATTGATGAGATAAGGTCGAAACTAGGTTTGAAAAAAGGCAGGTACAATGAAGTTGTCTAAGCATCCAAGAGTGTTGTCTCTTAATGAGTATGATCACAGCACCAAACAAGAACTTATCAATACTATTCCATACCAAGAGAAGGGGAATTACAAATCAATACCACCACAAACTATGCTCATACTTGGCTTGGATGATGTTGTGAGTATACATTATTTTCAAGTTGAGAACATGATTTCTATTAGTAAGAGGACATTTTGAGGAGAAAAATAAAAGTACCATATTCTTTTCTAGCAATATGTAACTACCTTGACTGTAATTTAGCACATGTTGCAAAAAAATATGTTAACTTACTCATAAATTAGAATTTATTAAAAAATTGAATATGAAATGCATCTTTGTATTAAATCATCTAAATACTTACATTCTTTGATTGATACTTACATTTTATGTGGAAAGAAGTGTGCCAATTAACATTGGTGGTGATAATTTGCCTTACATTCTTTGATTGATACTTACATTTTATGTAGAAAGAAGTGTGCCAATTAACATTGGTGGTGATAATTTGCCATTGCATTGCAGCTTGATTCATTAAATCCCAAGGAGAGCTTGGTGACTAGTCAAATATTTAGGCTAGATGAAAAAGGAGGGAGATCTCTTGGAGAAATCGCAAGAAATCTTAACATTTCAAGAGAAATGGACAAAAAGCATGAAGTGAAAGGGCTCTTAAAACCCATGCATCCCTTACGAGCTGAGTATTTTCGTAGTCACTAGGTTTGAGATTACATATATAATAAAAAGGCATGCTTCGTACCTCATGGATTGTATCTCAATTGTATGAAGAGTTCCTTGATGTACCATATAAAAATTATACCACACCTCTATCGCAACACATAAATCATCAAGAGGCTTCTTTTAACGGTGAGATTATTTATATTATTTTGGATTTTACACTTATATATATATGAAATAATGTTTTCTTTGCAAAACATTCTATTTTGGATGGAATTTTAGATGGAACATTGGATATGGAGTGCTTTCTAACTCTATTTCCTTTTGTCTTTTAATTAAAACGATATATATGCCGATTTTACCGGGGAATTTTAGATGGAACATCGGATATGGAGTGCTTTCTAACTCTAAATCCTTTTGTCTTTTAATTATTTAAACGATATAATCCATATGCCTATTTCATGGAGGAATCCAAGGAAGGAATGGGAAATGCAAGGAAGGATAATTGAGTAGCAATATTTTGCAATCAATAACAAACAAAATCTATTGTTGGGAAAGTAAAAATAATAGTTTTTTTTGTATTTATGAGAAGCATCATAATTGTAACATCTTTGAAGGATAGTAGAAAACATTGCAAAATTTGCTAAAGGAAAAGTTTATTTTCAGAAATCATAAATAAAGGAAGTTAATAAATGATACGATATAATAATTTATTTTCAGAAATCATAAATAAAGAAAATCAATAAATGATAAGATATAATAATCTATGGATATTTTGATTGATGGTCAATGTATGGAAAAAATATGTAATATAACTATTAGTTATTAAACAAAGTATATGTTGCACAAGTTATTGGACAGTAATTTGAAACAGTTAGAAACTTCAAAATTTACGTGCATTTATGTTGCACAATTTTCTAGAAAGTTTTTTGAAACGGTTAGAAACTTCAAAATTTATGTTGCACAAGTTTCTAGATAGTTCTTTGAAACAATTAGAAACTTAGTCTAAATTTGTAAGAAACTACAAGTTGAAAACGTGATAATATATTGAATTATATATGCAAATTATTTAAAAAGCACAAAAATTCCCCAAAAAAGCACTAAAATATTTAACATAAAAAAATATAGAAATTCATGATAATTGCTCATTGCTCCAGGTATTTCTTTTAGGGCGTTCAAAATATAATCCCAAGTTTAAATTATATTTTAGAAAAGATAAAATATTTTGTGAAATTATTAACATTTAATAATCCTATATAAAGGGAAACATTCCATACATTTAATAGTTATAAATACAATTTAAACCTTACTCTAAAATTAAATTGATCTACATATTCAATAACTTAAAAATCCAATTTAAACTCGGGACATTATTGATCTTTCACGCAAAGATTTTAAGTTTTCGACAAAGTTAATGAGAAGATTATGTCAATATAATAAGGATCGTTTATATTCTTGGCAATATACTTACTTGCAACACACAATTTTGTTTGTAGCTATTTAAACAACAAAGATGACATTTCTTTGCAAAAGAAAAGTAATCCAAATATTTAATAACAAGAAACAACATACCTGTTCAACTATAAATCTTCAAAAACCTAAAAATGTCACCCAAGTTGGTTGAACTACACCCATATTTCTTAGAAACAAACATTAAACCATGAGTCCATCCAATGTCTATGTAACCTGTCATTTTAACAGCACGCATTTTAATGCGACCGTTCTAAATTTAAGTTTCAGTATTAAATTTTGAAATTGATGACATTGCAGCTACTTTTCACTTGAAATGAAAAAAAACATGGAGTCACTACTAAAGGGTGGGGTGGTTTAAGACGTTTTTTAAAGACAAAATGAACATATTGTCTTAAATATCTAGTTTGTATTGCTTTTAGTATGGTTAAGACGATTTTTAAGACAAAATTAGCTTTAATATTGCTTTTTCTTTAGTTTTTTTAAATTACTATATTCCTATGACAAAAACTGATTTTTTTTTGAAGTAAAAGGATTTGGGGTTTTTCATGAAGCTTTTGCTCAGCCTTGAAAAAATTTAGACTTCCAAAAATCAAATTTTTCATGCAGTCATTTGATTAATTCCATCAATGGATGGGTATTAGTCGGTTTTGGCATAGAAGCAACTCCACTCGTATGCTCAATCACCCTTGTCCAAGATATTCATCCCACAAAATGTTGGATTTTTTTTTTCCAAATGCTTTGATATCAATATCAAGAACCAGGGTTTTTAATGACTTTCTACAATCTGTCCAAGCGGTATTTTTGAATCACATCAATGCACATCCAGAGTGAAATTTAGGAATCGTGCAACACGAAATTAGTCAAAAATTAATACCGAGGTTCGTATGTATAAATATTACTTTTAATCATATCTCTGTAAAGTTTTGAATAAAAACATCTTTCAAATTTGCTCGATGCCTTCATGTCCCTGATCATAGTTCATATAATTTGTTCGATCATCTTTTAAGGTCTCCCAATAGCACATTGGGCCATTTAGAAATATCTTATTTTGAATTTCCCTTATAGTTCATCAGACCATCTTGAAGAATATTCTTTTCAAATTCCTTGACAGTTCATCAAGATCATTTCAAATATAATGGGTAAATCATACAAGAAGACGATCATATGATCTTTTGAAGGTACTACCTTTCAATTTAATTTGTTTTTAATTCACCTGCTCATGATTGGATTTACTCTCTCATTCCACCCTTGAATTAGATAGACTGCTTGGGTCGCAACGTCAATGCAGGGGGTGAGTATGATATTCTATAGGGTAGATCACTCAGCTTGAACAAACCTCACAAATATCACTCGTAAATTGCAGAGAAGAAGAAGATGAATTGAATTAGTGTTCACACATTAACTAAGAAATGGTAAAATCTGCAGTATGATCATACATCAGTTGTAAGCTGGCACTCTAATATGAATTCAAATATTCCTAAGGTCATTCAAATTCTCCTCAATGTTTGGCTTGGACAACATTGGAGACATCACCCAATTAGTGGTAGTAGTAAAAAATAGTCAAATATCGGTCAAATGAGTCTAACTCAGTCTAACTGATGCATGTGGCAATAATCTAGGGAAGGAGACTCCAAGGTCGATGGATGAGAGACTGTCAATATTCAAGTGGCACTCTGATACAGACAACTGGAAGCTATAGGTAGTTAAACTGAGCAATCAATGCAAGAACTGCGCAATCAATGCAAGAAATGACTGTTGGAATCCAAGAGTGTGTAGTAGGGGGTAATTGTCATCCAAGTGAGGAAAAAAGGCACACTAGGTAGGTAGGAGGGATAGTGAGGGATAAAACAGGCTCTAGGGGGATGAAAATAGGCTCTAGGGTCTGGGGAGACTACCATACTGATGACTGGATGCATGCAGTATGCATGCTTGCATGCAGAATGGATGCAAAGCATGAAAATACATAAATGATAGTGAGAATATTCCAACACCCCCCCGCAAGCCGGACTATGAGGAAACACATAGCTAAAAACTAGTAGGGCCCTGGTAACTGAGACCAAAAGTAACCCCGCACAACAATCTAAATAAATAAAGTGAGGAAAGAGGGAAAAGCCAGTGGGAAGAAAGCCCCCCCTCAAGATATACTATAGAAAGTAATCAATCATGTACATCACTCACCCCAAGAAGGGATCGGAGGTAAGTGAACTTCTTCACCGAGAAGGTCTTAGTGAATATATCCGCAATCTGCTCTTCGACAGGACAATAGAGCAGTGAGATGGTATGATCATGCACCAATGCTCAGATGTAATGCATGTGTATCTCAATATCTTTGTTTATTTGTCTCAGAACCAAATCTGTAGAAATCCCGATAGCACTCTGATTGTCACAATAGATGAATGGTGGAGTATTGAATCGAATCCCAAACTTCGACAAGATGCCCTGCGACCAAATGCACTGTGTGGCTACATTCACTGCACCTCTATACTCGGCCTTAGCTGAAGAAAGAGCTAAAGCAGTGTTCTTTTTGCTCGACCAACAGATAGGTCCAGATCCAATCATGAAAACAAAACTAGATGTATACTTTCGATCTGATTTGTCTCTAGCCCAATGTGATTCTGTATACCCAACTAGGTTCAAAGGAGACCCAACTGCATAGTGAAGACCATGGGTCTTCGTCCCTTACAAGTAGTGCAAGATCCTCTTTTCTACCTTCCAGTGAAGCTCATGAGGCTCCTGCATGTATCTGGGGACAACACTGACTGCATAGGACAGATCGGGTCAAGTGTGTGTAAGAAACAATAGAATCCCAATCAATTGTCAATACAAGGTACTATCCACTTGAGGTGTAGAATAGCCATCCTCAAGGCTGATCCATGAAATAAAAGGAAATGATGTTTGTTTTCATTCACTCGTATGGAACCTGTCAAGTAGATATGGATCATATTTGGACTGTGCAACCTTGATTCCTAAATCACTTTGAGTGACTTCAAGACAAAGAAACTGCTTTAACAGTCCAAGATATGACATAGAGAAGGAGTTGTGCAAAGCTATTTTTATAGATATGATACATGAAGAGTTTCTCCCTGTAATTAATAGATCATCAACATAAAGAACAATCAGGATTAGGGAGTTACCATCATCTCTCATATAGTCATTCGAATCAGAATTGTACCTCTTGAAATATTATGTCAGAAGGAAGAAGTCCATGTTTTCATACTAAGCTCATGGAGCATGCTTGAGCCCATACAAGGACTTCCTCAATCTTCACACTAGTGAAGAGTCATCAATATACCCCTTAGGTTGCTTCATGTCTATCTCAATATGTTTGTTTCTTTGTCTCAGAACCGGATCTGTAGAAATCCTGATAGCACTCTGATTCTCACAATAGATGAATGGTGGAGTACTGAATCGAATCCCAAACTCCAACAAGATGCCTCGCAACCAAATGCACTGTGTGGCTACATTCACTGCACCTCTGTACTCGGCCTCAGCTGAAGAAAGAGCTAAAGCAGTCTGCTTTTTGCTCGACCAATAAATAGGTCCAGATCCAATCATGAAAACAAAACTAGATGTATACTTTCGATCTGAGCTGTCTCCATCCCAATCTAAGTCTGGATACCCAACTAGGTTCAAAGGAGACCCAGCTGCATAGTGAATGCCATGGGTCTTCGTCCCTTACAAGTAATGCAAGATCCTCTTTGCTGCCTTCCAGTGAAGCTCATGAGGCTCCTGCATGTATATGGAGACAATACTAACTACATAGGATAGATCAGGTCAAGTGTGTGTAAGAAATAATAGAATCCCAATCAACTGTCGATAGAAGGTACTATCCACCCGAGGTGTAGAAGAACCATCCTCAAGGCTGAGCCCTGAAAGAAAAGGAATTGATGTTGGTTTTCATTCTCTCATATGGAACCTGTCAAGTAGATCCAGATCATATTTGGACTGTGCAACCTTGATTCCTAAATCACTCTAAGTGGCTTCAAGACTAAGAAATTGCTTTAGCAGTCCAAGATCTGACATAGAGAAGGAGTTGTGCAAAGCTGTTTTTATAGATCTGATGCATGAAGAGTTGATCCCTATAATTAATAGATCATCAACATAAAGAACAATCAGGATTAGGGATTTACCATCATGTCTCATATAGACATTCGAATCAGATTTTCACCTCTTGAAATATTGTGTCAGAAGGAAGGAATTCATGTTTTCATACCAAGCTCAAGGAGCATGCTTGAGCCCATACAAGGACTTCCTCAATCTGCACACCAGTGAAGAGTCATCAATATACCCCTCAGGTTGATTCATGTAGATATCCTCATCTAGATGTCCTGAAGCAATGCACTCTTGACATCCATGTGATGCACTTCCCAATGCTTGTATGCAACAAGAGAAAGAACAAGACAGATGGAATCTATCTTAGCAATAGGAGAGGATGTCTCAGAATATTCAATCCCATGGACTTGGGAGAAACCCTTTGCAACCAATCGATCCTTGTATTTTCTTGTTACCCCATCTGAGTCCATCTGTGTTATGTATACCCGCTTGCATTGAACAAGCTTCCTCCCAAGAGGGAGAGAGACAAGCTCCCAAATTTCATTTCTTTGAAGAGACTCATACTCTTCATCCATAGCTTCTACCCATCTTGTATCTTGCGAGGGTTCAAAGAAGGTCTTTGGATCCGATCCAATCATAAGAAAGCATCTCTCAGCAAGAAATGGATTTGTGTGAGAGAGTATAGTCCTTGTATCTTGAAGATCAGATCTAGTTTTTCTTGAAGGTAGTGGATCTCCAACAATATCATTGGTGGATGCAACAGTGGTGGTGGCCCATTTTGCAAGAGATTTGGATCTGTAGGTGCTAGATCTTCATGTTCTTGTGGATCTGGATCTAGCATTCTCTCTTTTATGAGAACTTTCTCTCTTTTCAACCTTTTTCTTTGGATCTTTTCCATTCAAGCAACCTTTACAGGTTCCCTTAGAAAAATTGATATTGGGTAGTCCTTCAACCATCTTTTGAGTGTGCATTTCATGCAGATACTTGTAGTTGAGATGCCCAAATCTTTCATGCCACAATATACTCTCTCCATTTGCATGTGTGTGAAGAGCAGACTGTTTGGAGAAGGGTAGGAAGTGAGAAAACTCGTAGAGTTTCGACTTGTGATTAGAAACACCTTTTGCTATGATATTTCCAGTTTGCATCTCTTGGATTTCGACCTCATTTGGAGTGAAGATCACCTTCTTTGGTACTCCAGTGTAGGTCATCTGGTAGAATGAAAGTAGATTGGCAGTAAGAGTAGGAACATAGAGTACATCTGATAAGTATCCATGCTCAAGTTTGATCCTTCCAATCCCCTCAGAGTAGACTTCAGAATCATTGCCCAACATGATTGAAGGGCCAACAGTGCATTCGAAAACAGAAAAGAGGTCTTTGGAGGAATACATGTGTCTTGATGCTCATGAATCAATGATGAAGGAGAAATATCTTGATGCACCTCCCATGAGAGCATGGTATCTCTCCTTGTCCTCAGAACTTGAAGATTCAACTTCTTTCTTCCTAGCACATGCAGGTACTAGAAGGTTATTCTTTTCAAGTAGCTAAGCCATCAAATCTATTGTCTTCTTCATACAAGCACTCTTAGGATGAAATCCTCGATTTCAATAGGTACATTTGGATTTATCCTTCTGAGATTACTTTCCCTTCTTGAAATTCGAAGCCCATTTTGTCTGATAGGGAGCCTCCTTCTACTTCTACTTATTCGACTTTCTGTATTTTTATTTTTGCTTGCCTTTGACATTCTCTCTCTTAATCTTAACAGTTGCAAGTGCTGAATCGAACTTGGGTTTGATCATCCCCATATGAACCAGCTTCTCCTCCTCTTGTGTGAGAGACTAGATGAAGGTTTCAAGAGTGGGAAACTTCCATTTTGGGATGGATAATTTCAGTGAATGGAAGGTGGAGAAAAAAATTGAGTAATTGGGACCCAATTTTGACATAATAGCTAGGAATAATTCTTCTCTTCTTTCTCTATTCCATATGTCTTCAACTTCGAAATCATATTTTTGAACTTGGTGAAGATCTCATTGATTGAGTCGAAACTGCTGGGGCTCATGGAGATAAGCTCATTTTCCAATTTGTGACCCTTCAAATCATCTTTCTGTCCAAAGAAAGTTTCGATCTTGTTCCAAACCTCCAATGGATTTTTGAGATCAATGACATGAAAATGTAGATCATTGGAAATACTTAGGAGTAAGAGTCCATCTGCTTCATCAAGTTTATCAAGATACTTTGATTTCTCAACTGCACTAGTGGGTTCGACTGTTGTGCCATTCAACACTCTAGAAAGGATTTTGAACTTCATGAAGATGTCCATATTGGATTTCCATTCAAAATAGTTGAAGTAGGTCAGTTTTAGATCCATGGTAGTTGTTGAAGTCGAATTGAAGATGAATTCGAATGATGGAATAAACCTGCAAAACAAATGAAATTGTTGATGGAGATTTGCTGCAAATCGAGAGAACACTGCCTTACGATAGTGATAACATGTGACTGGATCCTTCACACTTGGCTATACCTCACTGGATTGATCCAGTGCATTCAAGACAATTGCACCAAGAATTGCTCTGGAAATATAGAGGCTTCTAGTGCTCACTGAAAGACAGCTACTGAATGAATTGCTACAACTACTGCAATTCAAATAGCTGTATCAAGCTCTAATACCATGTGATATTCTACAGGGTAGATCACTCAACTTGAATAAAACTCATAAATATCACTCATGATTTGAAGAGAATAAGAAGAAGAATTGAATCAGTATTCACACACTAACTCAGAAATGGTAAAATCTGCAGTATGATCATAAATCAGTTGTAAGTTAGAACTCTAATCTAAATACTATATCAATACAATCAAATGAATTTGAATACTCCTAAGGTCATTCGAATTATCCTCAGTGTGTGGCTTGGACAACATTGGAGACATCACCCAATTAGTGGTAGTAGTCACATATAGTCAAATATCAGTCAAATGAGTCTAACTGATGCATGTGGCACTAATCTAGGGAAGGAGACTCCAAGGTGGGTGCACGAGAGACTATCCGTAGTCAAGTGGCACTCTGATATAGACAACTGGAAGCTATAGGAAGTTAAACTGAGCAATCAATGCAAGAACTGGCTATTGGAATCTAAGAGTGTGTAGTAGGGTGCATTTGTCATCCAGGTGAGGAAAAAAAGGCGCACTAGGTAGGTAGGAGGGATACTTATGGCTAAAATAAGGCTCCAGGGTGTTGAAAATAGCCTCTAGGTGCTGGGGAGACTACCATATTGATGGCTGGATGCATGCATGCATGCATAATCCATGCAAAGCATGCAAATACATAAATGATGGTTAAGATATTCCAATAGTGAGGCAGGGGAATCAGTTCATTGTTTTGATAGGGAGGCGTGTATTCATTCAATCCAATGGGAAAGGTAAAAGCATAGGGACTGAGTTATGTATAGAAGGAATGCATTGATGGGCCATACTTGAAATAATACAAATATTTGATAGAAACGCTATTTCTTTGTTTGTTTTCCTCGGTTTTTATCTTTGTGATTCATTTCCTTGATTGGAATCTTGCATTGAAACCTAGGTTGAGCAGAATAGGAGGTTTCAAGCTAGATAGAACAAATACCCGCTCTGCCCTAGTTCAGTTAAGATATTTTATCTTTGCTTGTTCAGAGCGACTATACCTAGATCTATACTCTAACATATTCCTACAGTGGGCCTACGCCTAGATACAATACGTTCTAGAATACTCGTTCTCTGTTTGGCGAGAAAATAAACCAATTGTTGCATTAGCCCTCAATTCTTAGACCTGGAGTGGATATGATCAAAGGATTTCCCTGGATGAAAACGTGAATTATATTACATTAACATACTGGTATATAACCAACATAGATGCATCTTAATTTTGGCTCTACTAATCGGTTGAGAGGGATCAAATCCTTTGAGTTGTAAATCACTTTTAGAGTGCTAAACTTGAGGAAATATTTGCATCTCAAAGGATTTGATCCCTCTCTTCTTTTGTAGAACATGAATTAAGATGGACATATACTTGTTGTAATACTTTTCCAACTATTTTTCATATGTACCCTTTACTATTATCAAATGATTAATTCCTTTCCAAAATATGTTTTGGCCATCAACTTTAAACTGCTAATGTGTTTTCAAAATTTTCTTACAAAACGATATTCAAACCATACTTAAAAATTAGCAATGTTTGAATGATCAAATAATTCATACCTACACACAAAAGAAGATGTTCTCATACAAAATTCGTTGAGTTACATAAGTGTAAGAGAATGTTGGTCTTTCCTTATTAGGACCTTTTTTACTTAACTTGTGAAGGAAATCAGGTTTTATTTTTCTCATATTACACTATACACCTTTTCTATTTAGTGACCAGATATAGGTTCACAAGATTCACCTTGAAAGTAATTACCAGAGATAATTTTACCCTTATATTTAGCTTTAGGAGGGGAATTACCTTCACCTAATTCCTCTACTCTTGCGGTTCATCCAATAGGATAGGATAGAGAATTAACCTACTCCCCAGACTCTATT
This sequence comes from Larix kaempferi, assembly GCA_027924585.1. Lineage (NCBI taxonomy): Eukaryota > Viridiplantae > Streptophyta > Pinopsida > Pinales > Pinaceae > Larix > Larix kaempferi. The sequence continues at coordinate 743,487 of BSBM01001183.1, forward strand.
AGGTTCCACAGATCCAATAAGGAGTCCCCTTTACCCCCTTCCTCGACATACTATTGAGGTTATGCCCCTTACTAAACATACATAGCTCCCAAGCTTGATTAGGTTTGTTATTTTTTTTATCAATGAAAAGGATATTGTATTGATATATTATGTATACAATATTATGCTTACTTCTAGGGCCAAGCATTTTTACTAACCAAGAAACATACTCTAACATTTTCATTTATCGAACATTAGTGTGCCAACTTTTCTGAGCTCAGTGTTGGCCCTCTATGGTCTACAAATCTGCAAGACAATTGGATTTTCCTGTCTTGTAATAGATGTCAAAATAATAGCTTATATCCTTAGGCTCCATCTTAAGAATCTGTTGTTATCTTGCTCCAGTGGTCTTATGTTCTGAAGCATTCCCTTTATATGCTTGAGATCTATGCAAACTTTAAAATGCATAGGTTTAAAGAATAACCTGAAACATTATATTTCTTGTTTTATTGCTAGTATTTATTTATGTGAGGAGGGATAGTTTAGTTAAATACCTTTGAATGAACATGAGGTATGCATACACACCTATTCTCTATGGATATGCTTTTGTAGTAACACTGTGGTGCATATACCAAGAGAACAATATGGTTCAAAATTAATAAAATTTTGGACTATGATATTTTTTCTTGAAAAAAAAACCCATACTTGTCTTGTTTTTATTGAGAAATTCTATTTCATAGTACATCTAAGAGTTGATGGATACCTCACAAAGAAAGAATGAGCAGAAAATTAGAATAAGAGTGAAAACTGCAATAAAAGGCGGCAGAAGAATAATAATGCAACATAACTCAGATAGGAGCATAATAATGTCACATGTTCCAATAATAAGTATAATAAAAAATGATGTTACAATGGATATAATTTGAATCATGCAGGATAATTATTACCTCAGTTGGTCTAGGATAGGGACTATCACCACTGGAGTGCTCCAGAAGACTCAAAGTCAACTGAACTGAACCTAAACTCAGTTAATTGAAGTCACAATCAGTTAACTAACTAAAGAGGATGTAATAGTGAGCCTGTCATGCATGCCAGTCAGAAAAGGGCGCATGAGGCCACAATCAGTGGCATCTCGAGCTCTAACCCCCCACAAGATTCAGATAGCTCAGGTGGACTGCACCAGAACACTCAGTAGGTTCCTATAAAATATGGAATTGACTGAATTGGTCCTAAACGAATGCATGCAAGGATCATACGGTGGTAGATGGATCCTGGATTACATCTGCACACCACTAGGGGGGAAATGACATCATTAAAAACTAGGAAAAATAAATAATGCTAGGTAGGACAAGTATGGAGTATTGAAATATCCTAACACCCCCCCTTAATCCATACTTTGTATGAAGACTCAAAGTCAACTGAACTGAACCTAAACTCAGTTAATTGAAGTCACAATCAGTTAACTAACTAAGGAGGGCGTAATAGTGAGTCTTTCATGCATTCCAGTCAGAAAAGGGTGCATGAGGCCACAATCAGTGGCATCTGGAGCTCTAACCCCCCACAAGAGTAAGATAACTCAGGTGCACTGCACCAGAACACTTAGTAGGTTCCTATAAAATAGGGAATTAACTGAATTGGTCCTAAACTAATGTATGCAGGGATCATACGGTGGTAGATGGATCCTGGATTACATCTGCACACCACTTGGGGGGAATGACATCATAAACAACTAGGGAAAATAAATAATGATAGGTAGGACAAGGATGGAGTATTGAAATATCCTAGCACCCCCCCTTAATCCATACTTTGTATCATGGGCCCTGGTTACTAAGACCAAAGTTCACCCATAAAATCAAATAAATGATAAAAAGAGTTGTCCATGATCCAAGGAAATGGGGAAAATCCTCATGGGAAAAATACCCCCCCAGAAAAAAGAATAGAAATAGGTAACTCAAAGAACCTTCATACTAGGAAGAGAAGGAAAAAAATTTTTGCAGTCAAATACTTTGCAAAAATATTGGCAAGCTTCTCCTCTGTAGGATAACAATGCAGGTGCTAGATCTGGATCTGCTCCTCTGATATGCCTCCCACTATGTAGAAGTTGTACCTTCCAAAGTAAGTCTATCAGGAACCCTTCTTGATATTGGAGTGAATGGCTCATTGTGGTCCAAATAATGAACCTTTGAGTACCTTTTTTTAGACAACTGAGATTGTTTCCTAGTTGTAGATCCCCCATGGAAAGTCTCCCCAATATATTGTGGGTAAAACCCCACCATCATGCAACACCTCTCTGAGAGAACTGGATCTTCATGACATAATGCAATTTTTGCATGATACTAATATCTGGTGGTTCTATGGTCAGATGGATACCCAACTATGTTCCCAGTAGCTACAAGGACTTTGTGAGCACATATTGGCCTTGGCCATGGATTGGGATCATGTGTTGGATCTAGATCTGAATCTGAATCTCCTTGAACTTTATTCGCAACATCACGATCTTGATCCTCATCTTCATTAGAAGAGGTATTACTCTGATCTTCATCAGATTCCGATGGGGTAGGAAAGAGTATGGCAAAAAATGTGAGAATTCATATGCCTAGGAGGCATGGTTTGCAAACCTTTCTATAAACTTCCCAGTGGATACTTATGCAATCTAAATTGTGCCAGGACCAAAGACCACTTTCTTTGGTGAACATGTGTGAGTCATCTGATATACAGAAGAAAAAAGAAATTTGACAAAGAAGGCACAAATAGAACATTCTTGAACTTTCCATGCTCCATATGTACTATACCCTTCCCTTCAGGAGATATATGAGAGTTATATCCCATGTGAATAATTAGACCATCTTTGAGATATCAAGAAGAAAATTATTCTCTAGAGGAAACCATGTGGTTGGACGATCCTGAATCTATGAGGAGGGCTTGTGATTTTGAAAATCCAGCCTCCAGTGCATGGCATCTCTCATGACCATCAAACTCACTTCCAGAATCAATCTCTCTTGCACCTTTTGGGAGGGAAATGTTGTGATTTTCAAGAATCTTGGTCAACTAATCTATATTCTTCTACATGCAAGATATCTTTAGGTGGTTTCCTTTCTTGCAATAGGAACACTTGGATTTCTAAAATCCCTTATGTTTTTCCTTCTTAGAGCTAGAGGCTCCTTCTAATGGACTTGACTTGGCATTCAGCTTGTGTTCAGATGGCCTCTTGTCCTTGCCTTTATGCCTCCCTTTCCCATTCGCACTTTTTTCTTCTCCAGCCATAAAAGATTGATCTTTGGAGGCCTTCAAGGCACCCATCTAGATCAAATTTTCTTGTTCTTGGATGAGAGATTCAATGAAAACATATAAGGAGGGCATATTCCAACCAGGGATTGAAATTCACCCATAATGGAAGGTAGAGACAAAGATGGAGAACTCAGAACCTAGATTTCTCAGAATGGATAGCACCAGCTTCTCATCCTTCTTCTCAATGCCACACTGCTTGCATTGTATAACCAGATATTTGAATTTTGAAAAGAACTGTTGAATGGTCTCAAAACTGCTTGGTTGTAGATAAATCAACTCATTTTCTAGAATATGGCCTCTTAGCTCATCTGGTTTTCCGAAGAGGGTCTCTAAATTCAACTATAACTCTTTTGGAGTCTTCAATACTTCGATGTGGAAGAGTAGATCTCTAGAAATATGAATACACATGAAACCAACTGCTTCATCCAATCTATTCAGATACTTGGTTTTCTCCACAACTAATGTTGGTTCAGGATCCTTCCCCATTGTCACCCTGCACAGTGATTTGTTTCACAATACCATGTAAATATCATCCCTTCAATCAAGATAATTGAAGGCTCTCAAGATTCTAAGAGAGAGAGGAGAGTTCAAATTTTCCATTACAACTGCTGGAGTGAATACAAGGTAAAACTGCTACTACTGCAAAAAAAACTGTTGCAACTGCAGAAAACTGTTGTAACTCCTACAACTACAGAAAAATGTTGTAACTGCTGCTGCACTCAAAAACTTGAATAACCTGCAAAAAAATATCAATAAGGAGGTAGACTACTACTAAGCACCTCTTTACGATAGTAGGCACTTTTATCTGGATCCTTCACACCTGGCTAGACCTCATTGGATTTCTCCAATGAATTCAATGCAATGGAATCAGGATTTGCTGTGGAAATCCTAAGGCTTCTTGTGCACTACTGAATGCAGCTGCTCAACCTATTCTCTCTAATGGCTCTGATACCATGTGAAATTATATTTCACAATAGATCTAAGAGCTGATGGATACCTCACAAAGAAAGAATGAACAAAAAATTAGAATAAGAGTGAAAACCGCAGTAAAAGGGAGCAGAATAATAATAATGCAACAGAAATCAAATAGGAGCAGAATAATGTCACATGTTCCAATAATCGGTATAATAAAAAATGATTTTCAAATGGAGAGAATTCGAATCATGCAAGAGAATTCGAACCTTGGTTGGTCTAGCATATGGATTATCACCACTGGAGTGTTCTCGAAGACTCAAAGTCAACTAAACTAAACCTAAACTCAGTTAATTGAAGTCACAATCAGTTAAGTAACTAAGGAGGGAATAATAGTGAGTCTGTCATGCATGCCAGTCAGAAAAGGGCATATGATGCCACAATCAGTGGCATCCAGAGCTCTAACCCCACACAAGAGGCAGATAACTCAGGTGGACTACACCGGAACACTTACTAGGTTCCTATAAAATAGGAAACTGACTGAAGTGGTCCTAAAATTATGCATGTAGTTATCAAAAGGTCGTAGATGGATCCTCGATGGCATCTGCACACCACTAGGGGGAAATGACACCATCAAAAACTAGGAAAAATAAATAATGCTAGGTAGGACAAGGATGGAGTATTGAAATATCCTAACAGTTATTGTGTGAATATATCATAATTGTTATTTTCTAAGGTTGTTGTAGAGATATTTGGATATGAGATATTCTCTTCAACTTAGTCTTTTGTTTATGTGTGTAGTTGATATATTCCTTGATAAAAAATTTGTATAGTTAAGAGAAGACTTAATGTATAAATATTTGTTTGGTTGAATAATAAAGATATTGTACAATTTCAATGTGTGAAGATATGGTTGTTTTTCCAATTTATGAGGATTATAAATAAGTCCGAACAGATCAAAACGATAATGCAGAAAAAAATCAAGATCTGCTTCTTGACCTTTTGGTGTTGTATGAGCAATCTACGGGTATATGTTCAATGAATTCTATCAAAAATCATGACAAAGCAAGAAACCCTACCGTCCATGTATTTATTAAACAGACCAGGGTTGACCAGTCACATAATTATAATATGATTGGCAGGGAATAAAACCTAATTATAAATAAGTCCAAACAAATCAAAACTATAATGTAGAAAAAGATAAAGATGTGCTGAAGTTGATGGAGAATCTCTTTCCACTTCTATGTGGGACTCCCGATATGTCCTACTTTTCTCTTGCAATTTGACAATGCCGAGAGATGAAATTCCACATCTGTATAGAAATTTTTTATTGAAGTTGATTCAAACAATCCATAGCTGCAGCAACCTTTTTTTTCACCCAACAAAACTACAATAACCTATTTGTGAAGAAACCATGCAACCAGCCACTGCCGACCACTTGCTGATAGAAAGTAAAAATAACTTTCCCATCTTTTCTCCTCACTGTGAATCATCTCGCACACAACCATTGCAACAAAAATCATTACCAGATGTCAACAAAGTTGTTTCACGGGCATATTTTTCCCATATACATGGATTAGGTAAGCATAATTCATTATCTAGCTCTTGTAGTATGCATCTACTATGGATTTTTTATAGCTCTTTCTGATTTGTCGATTTGAGTACTTGTTTTTGTTTTTATTATGTTTGGGAGTTTAATGATCTTAATCATGTATGGAAAATTGTCAAGTGGGTTTCGTTGTGTGGGAAATGTGTGCTTGTTCAAGTACTCCATGCCTTATAAAGATGAACATAGGGATATCAAAATTGCAATTTAATAGCACGAATATAATCTTCCTTTTCGTAGAATTTTTCTTATGGATTTCAAGTGAAATATGCTTTTCCTTCCGTGAGTGGCTTCTCCATATGCAAGAATATGAAGCATTGGAAGATGCATGCTGTGCTCTATTTCCCAAATTTGGTGGAACTTTTGTCATGAGTATCATAACCACATAAACATAAGCACTCAGAGTATTTATAAGTAGCTTAATATATATAATTCTAGTTAATTTTACTATAATAAATTTGGTGTTAAGTTCAATTTAAATGATAATTTTTTAATTACAGTATCAGGTATAATTTTATATATAAGGTCCTCCCTGTATCAATCGAAATGAATTACTTGTAGGAATTATTCACCATTTGTTGTTACTCCTTCTTTAATGATAGTGGTTAAAATTGTCACCGGATATGATATGAAAACTTAGGTCTTATTCCAAACATTTTTCACACTCCTACAAATAATTATACAATAAATGTATGTGCATGTTACCTAGTTGAGTCGTAGTCTGATGCTCAAACATCCTCTGTCCTCTCGGGGAGGACTACTTTTAAGACCTGGTGTCGTGAGGTGGATTTTTGTGAAGACCAAGTGTTGTGTGGTGGTGTATTACCCAATATCCTAGTAATACCTCATTTAATAATAATAGGCTTGCTGGAGTATATAGCCCTGATGGTGCTACTATGATAATTTCAAAACAAACAGCCTTAGATAATAATAAATAGGGTCATCAATCACTTACTTAGTCAACAGTTTGGTGGTACTAAGCTTACTTGACTCTGTTCATTACTATTTAATCTATTTTCATCCTTTTTTTCATAATTCATTTAGTGGAAAACCAACATCTATTAGATTAAATTTCCATTGGTATTAGGTATAGCATGTATAGTGGATTTAGATTGTTTTTTATTAAAGTGCTTTCCATTCTTAAGGTGTAGATAATGGGCAGGTGGGAAGTACACATACGAAGGTGGGTTGGAAAATATTAGAACTCTCATTCTCCTTTATTTGATCAAAAAAACTATATGACCAACCAAGCGATCTAATTGAATACAAACCGATATGAACCTAACCATCTTACCTCACTCATCCAATATGAGCTGATTGATTGACCAATCCGAGCCCTGCACTTTCATTGACCAATCCCTCCTCCTCTCTCCCAATTCTTATATAGAAAATATGGAGTTATTTATTTATTTTGAGATGAATGAGTATTATAAATGCAATTTCCATGAGAGCTATATTGTGGCTCAAGCAAGAATACATCTTTATAAAAAATAGAACCATTTTTCTATTAGAATAGCATAAAAATCTCATTGCTTAAGAAAAACTCTAAACAATACAAATATTCTTCTTGTATATGAAGTTGCAGGGTGCTAGCTCAATGGTAGAGCATCTGCATTATATAATGCAGAAGGTTGGTGGTTTGATTCCACCATGCCCTATAATAAATATGTGCATTCTATGTAGTCTATAGAGAGACAAAAATGACACGGAGAAATAATCTTTGAAACAATACAAATTATTTTGTCTCAACATGGGAGACAATATGGTTTATAATTAAGTTATTCTATACTATATCTATAAAGACAATATTTTAGGACAATAATCTAAGACACTCTCTTAAAGACAATATTTAAGACAATACACAAGTTTCTTTTGTCTCAAATAGAGACAATAATAGAGACAAGTTTCTTTTGTCTTAAATAAAGACAATAATTTAAGACAGAAATAGAGACAATAATTTAAGACACTCGCTTAAAGACAAAATTTAATAAAATACACAAGTTTTTTTGTCTCAAGATGAGACAATTTACACAAATATTGTCTCAAAATGCCCCTCTATGTAGTAGTGAGTGTGTCTATAGATCCATTGACTTTAAACACAAGGATTACAAATCCAAAACATACCCACAACTTGTTAAATTTATTATAATTATTTTTAAAATAAAACAAGTCTATCCACTTCTTGGTTTGATCTTTGCATAGTAATGGTTAGTAGATTAAATCTTGCAAGTGCAATTATAAAGAGTGAGTAAAAAATGTTTTTTTTTAAAATATAGTTAAAAACAAAAGCAATTTTTCTGTGAATAAGGAGGTTGAAGTTACCATGAAGGAAATATTATTCCTCGAGTAGACAAGAGAAATCCTCAACCCTAAACCTCCATGAGATTTAAGTCTTGAATACCACATCTACAGAACCACAAGACGAGGTGTATTAGTTATACCCCCAACAAGAGGTGATGGGAATGATTGAGGAACATGAATTTGGATGAAGCCGAGATAGTGAGTAGTGACCGTAGCAACACATTAAGTGGGTTGAATCAATTTCATAAGTCTGCACAATGTTCTCCCTATTAAGGTATAAGAATAGCAGCCAACATATATTGAATATCCAAAAGCGAAAGGTTGTAGCTGATTTTGATGGATATTAGGGTTGTTAACATTGTAAGGGTCACACTTTTACCCTGGTGAAGTGACTTTGAGTTCCTACATTTATGACATTACAATATATAAGCAACCTTGCTAATGGAAGTCTTGAAAATACAGTGCCCCTTCTTATCACTCAATCCATAAGATTTGCTCGAGAATGCAATGAATCCCATGAGTAAGTAGATACATACATTCGGATGCTAGGTGTTAACACCTAGTTTTCACAACACAAGTGATGATGTATAGTAGAGAGATGTTTTAAAAATTTCATGAGAAATCCTGAAATGTGATTGTTTTCATGGCTATGGGGCTAAGGTATAATCAAAGGTTGTAAATGGGGGCAGTAAGGAGATAAGAAAAATAAATTTCAAAGGAAAAAATGCAAAAATCGATCATAAGGAGCAAAAGAACACTAAAAACTATAGTCTGAAAGCAAATTTTGTAAGCGCTAACCATCAGGCAAGATGCACCGTTGATTAGGTGCACGAAGGAGATCGATGGTCCTTGTGTGCTGCTGCATTGTCAAAATGCGCGAAGGAAAAAAGGGTATAAGCTGTTGCGAAAAGAAAAATAGCTTGCTACGTGTCACGTTTGAGGTATGTCGCAAGGAGGAAAAGTTGTTTTGTAAACCCACTTGTGTGTTATGCAAAAGTGTTAAAATAGATATTATGTTAAACACATGGAAGGCTAAGATGGGCATTAAGGGAATCCAGGTGTTAAGGGGAAATGTTTCAAAGAGCGCAAGTACAGTAGGAAGAGGAATGATGTAGCCAAGAATCCAAAAGTAGAGCCTAAAGAGGGAGATATCAAAGATTGTGACATTGGAACCAAAGAGAATCCCAAGATAGTGAAGATCTCAAATAAAATTCCAAAAGAAGAAGAAAAGAAATATGTCAAACTGATGAAAGGATTTACAGATTTCTTCGCTTGCGTTATGAAGATTTAAAGGAATATGATACTTCCATAATTCAACATACAATTCCAATCAAGCGAAATGAAAATCCTTTCAAACATAAATTGAGAAGAATAAACCCCAAGTTGCTTCCAGTAATTGAAAAAGAAGTCAAAATGTTGTTTGCTACCAAAATTATTATGTCTCTGAGATTTTCTAGATGGGTGGAAAATTTAGTACCAGTGAGGAATAAAAATGGAGAGATATGATTGTGTGTGGATTTCAGAAATTTGAATAAAGTATTTTTGAAAGATAATTATCCACTTCCCAAAATGGATCATACTTTACAGAAATTTGTTGGAGTAGAGAAGATTTCCATGTTGGATGGATTCTCTAGATACAATCAGATTAAAGTTCATCCAAAAGACTGGGAAAATACAACTTTTAACACTCCATGGGGAACATTTATGTATGCTAAAATGCCATTTGGGCCAATGAATGCGGGAGCTACATTTTAAAGGGATATGGACATTACCTTTGTAGAAGAAAAGCATAATTTTGTGGTAGTGTACATGGATAACATAACCATATATTCAAAATTTGTTGCAGATCATCTAAAACATTTGGAGAAAGTTTTCTTAAAATGTAGAAAGTTTGGCATCTCATTGAATCCTAAAAAGTCTCATTTTTCTATGGAGGAAGGAAAATTGTTGGGACATATCATATCAAAGGATGGCATCAAAACTAACCCAAAAAGAGTATCAGCAATACCGAAGATTGGGATACTTCGAAGTAAAAAAGAAGTACAATCCTTCATTGGTAGGGTGAATTTCTTAAGAAGGTTTGTTCCAAATTTTGCAAAAAATTTGGGGATTATTTATGAAATGTTAAGGAAAAATAATGAAATCAAATGGACACCTGAAGCTAGAAAATACTTCAGTGATATTAAGAAAGCCTTAATTGAACCCCCGGTTCTAATCAGCCATGATTTTTCAAAGGATTTTATTATATTTTCTTATGCATCACAACATACTTTGGCTGGGGTTTTATTGCAAAAGAATCAAGAAGGTATGGAACAACCAATTTCCCTTTTTAGTAATATTTTGAGAGACGGAGAGTTGAAATATAATATAATTGAGAAACAAGCTTATGCATTGGTGAAAGCATTGAAAGATTTCATAATTTATATATTAAATTCACATAGTGTTGCATATGTTCCTTCTGCAGCAGTAAAATATATTCTTACTCAGCTTGATCTAGAAGGAAAAAGAGAAAAATGGATTGTTTTTTTGTTAGAATATGATTTGGATATTAATCCTACAAAGTTGATAAAAGGACAAGGCTTAGAAAAAATGATGATTGAGACCAATTGTGAAACTTTAGATATAAATTTCATCTCAGAAATATCAACAGAAATAGTCCCTAAAAGTCAAGTAGTTGAGGATTTTTCCTTGTCTCCGTCCTATGTAGATATTATATATGTTTTGGAAAATTTGCAAGCACCTCCAGGAATGGATAAAACCAGATGAAGATCAGTGAAATTGAAGGCAGCAAAGTTCTATATATTGAATCAATGTTTGTATTGGAAAGATCTAGGTCGGGTTTTGTTGAATCGCTTATTAGAAAATGAAGCACAACATATCATGGGATAATTTCATAAGGGGATGTGTGGAGGATATCATTCTTGAAAGGCTATAGTTAATAAAATCCTAAGAGCAGGTTTTTATTGGCCAACTATTTTTTCAGATATATATAAAGAAATATCAAAGTGTCATGAGTGCCATACATTTGATGGGAAAAGAGAACTTTTTCCCTTACACTTAAAACGAATTTCAGTGGAAGCACCATTCTAGCAATGGGGATTGGATTTCATTGGAGAAATCAGTCCGAATTCTTCAGGGAAACATAGGTGGATCCTCATTGCAACAGATTATTTCACAAAATGGATCGAAGCGATCCCAACTAGAAATGCTAATGAAACAGTGATTATGAATTTTTTGGAATAAAATATTTTATCAAGATTTGGTTGACCTAAAAGAATAGTAACAGATAATGCTCCATCTTTCAAGTCGAATAATATGATAATTTTTTGCCATAAATACCACATTCATTTGAATCATTCAACTACATACTATCCCCGGGAAAATGGACTAGCAGAATCTTCAAATAAGAGTCTTGTAAGGATTATAAAGAATTTGTTGGAAGATAATAAAAGAGCGTGGCATACCAAACTCAAGTATGCATTGTGCGAAGACAGAATTAACACAAAGAGAGCTATTGGAACTTCTCCTTTCTAGTTGGTTTATGGCACAAAAGTGATATTTCCGATTTCTTTGGGGATACCAGTTATGAAATTATTAAGGGAGTTGCAAAAGAACCCAATCATATGCAAAGGAGGATAAACCAGATGATAGAATTACATGAAATGAGGGAAAAATCTTACAAAAAAACTCAGGTGCATCAAGAAAAAATGAAGAAAACTTTTGACAGGAAAAGCAAGGAGAGGGATTTTCAAATGGATGATTTGGTCCTAAAATGGGATGGTTGAAGAGAAGATACAAATGGTAAATTTGAAGATTTGTGGAAAGGTCCTTATATAATAGCAGGTTATGAGGGATAAAATGCATTTATTCTTCAAGACTAGAATGGAGAGTTTCTTATATGAGGATTGGTGAATGGGAGACATATCAAGCATTATCTTTCTTAAAGAGACAAAAAGAGAAACTTATGTACAGTGTATATAGATTTTTTTATTTTTATAGTACCTTTAAGGTTGTGTGCCTAAATAGAATTGCTTGATAAAGATATCTTTTGGCAATGTACAACTTTGTTTTCAGAAAAATGTTTTGTTTTAAGTGGTTCAGAAAAATGATTTCAGTTTTCAGAAGATGAATGAGAAACATGTTACAGGTTACAAGTTCTTATATGGATTCAGGAAAATTTGAGGGTGGTCCAATGGATCAGACACTTGGTCTACGAGGTTCTTTTCTACCTCACAGGGAGGATATCATCCCCAGTTGGAGCCAGTTGTTAACACCTAGTTTTCACAACACAAGTGATGATGTATAGTAGAGAGATGTTTTACAAATTTCTTGAGAAATCCTAAAATCTTATTGTTTTCATGACTATGGGGCTAAGGTATAATCAAATGTTGTAAATGGGGGCACTAAGGAGATAAGCAAAAGAAATTTCAAAGGAAAAAATGCAAAAATCGATCATAAGGAGCAAAAGAATGCTAAAAACCATAGTTTGAAAGCAAATTTTGTAAGCGCTAATCATCGGGCAAGATGCACCATTGATCGGGTGCAAGAAGGAGATCGATGGGCATCGTGTGTTGTCGCATTGACAAAATGAGCGAAGGAAAAAAGGTTATAAGCTGTCGCGAAAAGGAAAACAACTTGCTACGTGTCATGTTTGAGGTATGTCGCAGGGAGGAAAAGTGGTTTTCTAAACCCACTTGTGTGTTATGCGAAAGTGTTAAAATAGATATTATGTTAAACACGTGGACGATTAAGATGGGAGTTAAGGGAATCCAACTGTTAAGGGGAAAGGTTTCAAAGACTGCAAGTACAATAGGAAGAAGAATGGTCCATATTAATTCATGGTTGATCAATGGCTCTAGATGATCAACGCGTTATGAAGAAGGGAAGATGATAAAAGGAAAAATGGTTGCGAAAAAACAAAACCATCCGACAGGTGTCAACGCGACAATCTGTCGCAGGAGGTGAAAGTAGTAATGAAGACCGCTTTGGAAAGCCACGAAACTAGTGTGATATAGGTATGGTGTTGAATAATGAATGACGGATATCAAAAGATGAAATTAAATGGATGGTTGATGGGGGGGAGATCGTCAAGGTGATAAAGGAACACTAAATCCAATGACTAGGATTGTCGCACGAAAGATCGATGGATGAGAAAATTGACCGATGTTAAAGAAGACCGAAAGATAGAGAAGAAAGGTTATATATAGCAGTGAGCACATGAAATTGACATTTGTAATTTGAAGCTGTAGGAGTCAGAAGCTTCTGGACGTGTGTATGACGAAGAAGGTGACAAGGCAGTTCATTCTCAAAGATTATCAGTGACAGGTAGGGTCTTGTAAGCGGTGTAGTCAGTAATATAAACTTGTTTATAATAAAAAAAATGGAAGAAGATCCAATTTTTAATAGCATTAGGGTTAGGAACGCCTTGGAAGATAGATATTTTAATGAGTATGATAGGAAAATTTGGTTTCCTGTTCGTGAAATTAAAAGAAGGTTAAAGAATTTTCATACGGAGGGCATAGATGTACATAGAGTATTTCAATCATCCTTTATCCATTTTTTCCCTAACCAAATTATCTATTTCCCTGAATTCATATCTTAGTGTGCGTTTAATGACTCTGAAACCCAGCAAGTCATTATGATTGCTCAGAAAACTAAGATTGTTTGTTCCATAAAGTCGTCAGTTGTCAACAGTTCTTTTGAAATCCCTCTATCAAAAGCATCTGAGTTTGAAATTTTTTCTAAAGAGGCTATCGTCACCTCGTATCATCAGTCCTCTCCGGAGAATCGACAAGCTTTTTTGACCACCTGTCTTAAACCCGATTTGGAAATTGAAAATACCATGCACCCTTTGGATGTTAATTTCTTCAATGATAATACTCAATTGGTTTTTTCCTTGATGTCCCAGTTTTTAGGTCTAGATATAGATACGCTCGTGATTGAAGTATAGTTGAGTTTTTTATTCAGAATAAGTGTCGGTTCTCCTGGAATTGAGTACGATTCGGTGATGTGTCTCAAGTTTGAAGAGTTTTTAACATAAAGTATTCACTCACAGTTGAAAATTTTTTCCAGCATGTGAATTTCAAGTTTCAGTCACAGTTGATGAAGATGGTCATGTTTAGTAGTTAATAAGAGGTACATTTTTCACAGATACTTTAGATGATAGTATGTTAAATTATATGAATTACATTGTGTTTGAAATATATAGAATGATTTTTGGGGAAGAACTACCAAGGGTCTTGCTTGAAATGAAGTCCCTGATGCAGTTGAAGGAGGAGGTAGCAATAGGAGATTGGTTTTTATTAAAATATTACACAGTGATTAGATTGTACGTTTTTGTACATGAACCTTATGTGCTACCTGCCTTCTTAACTTTAAGAATTTTCACTCTGGAATTTGTTAGACATAAATTGATTTTAGAAGATGAGCATTTATTCAAGTTCAAGAAAGCCTCTGATTTGAAATATCCATGGAAAATAGGCCCATTTATTGTAAAAAGTAAAGATGCTCTTTCGGATGTGAAGAAGTTATTGGAAAGTATGGAGTTCAAGAAAGATGTAGTTGAATATGATCCTCTTCATATCATTTCTGAGAGGAGAAAGAACAATAATACTAAGGCTTTTGAACACAAAGAAATAGAGGGATTGTTAAAAGGAAGAAATTTGTTGCGGTATGAATCTGATGACAGAGCAATTACAAGTTCACAGGTGGAAGACCTTATTTTAACAGAATCGGCAATAGAGACAGATCATATACCAAATACTCTAGAAGTTGGAGAAAAAATAAATTTGCAGGAAATTATGGACGGAGATGACAAAGAAAGAGATGCAGAAAAGAGACTTAAGATTGAGACACAACAAGAATTGGTTATTTCAACAGACAATGAAGGTTGTGAAAAATAAAAAATTTCAGTCCCAAAGGTCCAGGTACAGGAATATAACTTTTAGGAAGTTAAGGAGGGTGGAGATATAAGTAGATTTCAACCCAGTCTTGAAATGTATAAGCAATATGGGAAAAATAAACAAGCTTCTTCCCAAATGATTTATAGTTTACTACCAAAAGTTAGAGATTTGACAAGTTCAGATGTTACTTTAGTAGCAAGCAGAGATATCAAAGAAAATACTTTAAACTTGGCAGTATCAACTAAAGAAAAAATGATCGAGATAAAGGTTAATTTGAAGAAAATAACGGTGCTTGATAAGATCCAATTACACAAGCATATATGAGAGGTAATATATGAGGATTTTGTACAAGCAACCTTGAAAGTTGCTAAATTGGAAAATATTGTAAGTAAAATGGAGAGTCAATTAAAGCAAGAAAAAATGGAAAATAAACCTCACCAAAAACAAGTCAGAAAATTAAAAATTGACTTGATTGCGAGTGATGGTGGAGGAAAGGCAAGCAAAAAATTATTGATGGAAAAAGATAATATGTTTCAAGCAAAGAAGATGAAAATTCCAAACACTTAGTTAATCAAAGTTCCTGAAGAACACAAAGTTAGAACAAGAAAAAGAAGCTTTGTCCAAAGAAATCAGTGATAATAAAACATAATTATTAAAATTTGCTGAAAAAGAAGTAGGGTGGGAGAAAGACAAAATGGGCTTGAAAAATCAAATCAAGGATCTGAAAGGAAAGCTAATAGTTTTAGCTCAACAAAAATCAAGTACTAACCAGGTGAGCGAAGAAACTAGTACAGCTAACCTCGTGCAATCCATGTCCCAAGTGAGTCTTAAAGAAGTAGAAATTAAAGAATTGAAAGAAGAGGAATGGAAGTTAGAAGGACAGAATCAGAAGAAAGATGAAGAGATAAAGGAATTGCAAAACAAAAATAAAGAGTTATCAGATACGAATCAAAGATTCACTTCCGATGTGATTGGGCAAGTCCCAATGCAAGGATGTAAGCATATGATTTGGGATATTATCATTGAGAAAACTATCAGTCTCAGGCCTTATTTAAATTTTGTAAAAGCAAAGGAAAAGACAATAAAAGAAGCCTTAAAGAATTGTACAGCAGTAAGAGAAAATTTAAGCAAAAAACCAAAAGAGATAGCTCGGAATACCATGGATTTCTTGAGAGTTTTATTAGAAGATGAGTTGAATACATTGGGTATCAAAATAAGAGTTTCGGTGATTTCTTGGTCAACATGGATATTAGGAAAATATACTCATCTGGAAAGTGTTGAAGCTCAGAGTGCAGGAATGAAAAGACAAGTTGTTGATTCCAAGAAAAAGTTTAAAAAAGTATTCCAAAAAGGATTTCTTGTTGTTTGGAATGAAAATGATGAATTGATTCCCCAGAATTATTATAAAAGTTGTTATTTGTAATAAGAATGAATCATGATAAATTCTAGAAATTGACTCATCTCCTTACAGGTAAAGTGTTACTAGAAAAGCTTGCATAATATTTCAAAATCATGGATATGTTGAAGATTTTGAGCAAGGAAATCCCTCCTATGTCAAATGAAGAAAATGTGGAGCTGAAAGTTTTAGCAAAAGAAATGATACTTTACATGACTATTATTGCTGACCAGTGGAGCTATGTGGAAAAATTTGGAAAAATGAAATATATTGTTCGTTCTTGAAGATGTTCATCGAGCAATTATCAACAAAATGAAGACTTTCGAAGAATTTTATTATTTTGTATAAATTTTGACTTAATTGGCATTTGGCAAGTTAGTTAAACTTAATTCAGTTTTAGTTAAAAGAAGTAGTTAGGTTTTGCTTCGAATAAGTTTTGTATAAAAAACAATGTAAGTTATTTTTGAAAGGGTTGGAAACCTTTTTTGAAGACAAGAGTTTTTGTATCGGATTGATATATTTTAATATAAGAGAGACATGCAAGAAATAACATATCTCTACACAACCATAGATTCATGTGTTTATCAGAATTACAGTCTGTATTCTTCTTTTCTTATATGTGCATGTTTACTTTCTTCGTTATACTTTCCATTATGTTATATCTTCTATGCTCAGACGAAAGTTTAAAATAAGTCGCGATTCATATGTTTATGCCTTGATTTATCGGGTCTGAGTATCCGTTACTTCTCTAAAATTGATAGTGGACTCATCTAAAAATTTGTGCCCATTATTGATGGACTATCTATGTTTATTTTAAATCACCTCCAAAAAGCTTTGACTGTAATGTGACAACTACCTTGCCTCTGTGAAAATATTTACTACATTGTTTATCTGCTATTGCATAAAACTCCTTAGTTTTCGACTCCATGCCCAATGATTCTTGTGTATATTTCAACCAAGTATTTGTTTTGAAAAATCACAGTTATTTTATATATCCTTAGCCATTTACATATTTTTGAGAGAGCCCTCTCTGGTAGGGAAATGGCTAATTTCCCTCCTAACGGGTGGTTTGAAAGAGTTACCTTAGATTTATCTTTCCCCAGCCAAAGGGTAAAATCTGAGTGCTAACACTAGGAAAAATATATTGCCCAATCCAGACATAGATTGTGCAAAGACCCGCAGATTAAAAATGTGAATATTTAGTTGCCACAATTCAACCGTCGAAACGAGACAGATGAATACTATTAACGCTTGTAACCAACACAACAAGAATTGATGCGTTCGTGATGAACATAGTAAGGATTAAACTAGATAATGCAACACTAGTCCTTATGTCCATCAGATAAACTGTGCAATAACCCTATCATCTCGCAAACTTTGAAATGATAAGTGGGTTACAACTTCTTCTCCCATTCCATCCATTCTGATTCTAATTCATCTTTGAGAGGCACCCTATATCTCTTTCTCTCTTCTTCTTGTACTTTCATCTTCTTGATGCGCTTCCTCAAAAGTGGCATATTTACATCCACAATACTCCTCCGACCGCCTACGCCATTCAAAGAGGACTTATGTCATATACCCTTCAACCCATATCTGATTATCACAATTACAGACCAATATTCAAGAAAAGTGTGAGATGGAAATAACTATTACTACTTCCAAACTTGTACTCTGGACTATATCTAAGCCACCATATTTGTTGAATCAACACAATCTAAAATACATGAAAGCAAGAAAGAATATTCTAGACACTAAGAATTGGTTGCAAACCTAGATCTAATAAACATCAATGGGTTTAATAATAAAAGAAATCAAATAGAAACAATATGTCAACAATGGAGACATGGATATGGAACCAAACCTAAGGAAGAGAACAATGCCATTCAAGGGAATCAAATGGATTACCACAATGGACATGCTTTCGTTGAAAACCAAGATTATATTATATTGCAAATCAATTTTGTTGTTTGACCAATTTATTTGTATTTACACATGCAAATTTCAATGTAACTCCTTATAAAATAACTATAATCATAGTAGCAAGCACAATTCAATTTTGTTTACTTTTAAAATTTGATAATGGAGGAACTCATTTCGTATCATTACACTGAACAATGAAATAACACTTTTTTTAACCATTAAACTGAACAATGTGACTGCAACGTCCTTTTAATACAAAACTTCCCATTTTAATAAAAAGAATTCACGACATTAAAACATATTTACAATAAATAGAAAAATAAAATAAAAATCTAAATTTATTAAAATAACATATTTTTTTCTAAGTACCCATGACGATTTGAACTTGTGACCTTTCTTTTACAACTTCTCATCTCAATTACTCATTACCAAAGCTATTAAAATAGCATATTTACAATAAATTGAAAATTAAAATTAATCTAAATTTATTAAAATGGTACATCCAAAATTAAAATAAAATTAAGTTCATTTAAATTACATATTTATAATAGATTCAAAATCAAAATAAATATTAGTTATTAAATTAAAAGTAAAATTTTCATCTTTCTTATAAACTTAGTAGATCCAAAAATAAATCTTTATAGATTCGGAACAAAAGTAATAGTAATATATTTTTATTTTAAAATTATTCCGACATGATAAAATACAATAAATCCACATTCATTTAAAATTTGATCCCTCTTCAATATATAGGAGTATTCGATGATCTCTATGTTTAGATAAGATTTTCAAACTTTGCATTCACATCAACCCACAACAAATATCACCTTGCCATATTTGGATTTGATGGAGCGTTTGATGGATTGATAGAGCATGGCCAACAAAAACAATTATCAACATCGATGCAATTTATACATGTCAAATAGTCACGTGAAGATTCACCTCCTATTTTCAAGAATCTATGTTCTTTGTCATTGTATATAACCATCCCCATGAATCATGACATCTGGGATGCACTGTTGGTTGTTATGGATGTCATGGTATATAATAATTGTAGTTATGTTGGCATTTCATTCTATAGGAGATACTACAGTTAGATGTGTAAATATGGTCTGCATTTCCTTTAAATTATGTTGTGATAATGAACATGATGCAATTGTTTTGATTGCTCTTATGGATATGTTTGCCTCAATTGGTAGTGTGTGTGATCTTTCACTTTTTAACTACTTAACAATTTGTACCAACATATACGTATATATGGCACATCTTTTCAAAGTAAGAGAAAGTGTGTTTAAACATGGCACACTCTTTGAAACATAGATGTTTATAACTTTATATCTTAAGCATGTAGAAAAAAAATGTTGGTTGTGGATCCTTATCTTCCTTTTTTAAAGGTCATGTTTCAGCTGTGTTTGGATCCCGACCCATGATGGGGGGTTTGTGGGGGGGATTCCCCCCCAAAATAGTCTCCATGGGGGTTCTAGGGGGGCAGAGACTACCTTTAGGAGCCCCCCCCCCCGACAGGGGTTTCGGGGAAGTGCCCCCTTAGTGAAAATTTTGGAAAAAAATGTCTTGTAAAATATTGTAATTTCATAGTCATGATTTGGTTAATAATGGATTATTTACAGGCACATGGTACTGGGTGTCCCATAGTATTTCCCATTGTAATATCTCTTTAAAAGAAAGGCATTGTAATATGGTTAGGTATTGTAGCATTCTAAAGATATATATGATTATGTAAGAGATACTATGAGAGAGTGAAGAGGAACTTCCAGCGGATGTGCTGCAAGTTGTATTCATTCATTTGTTGGATGGTATAATAATAAGGACTGGCAATTTCTATGTGGATGTAGCCCATCTTGGGTTATACACATTATATTGGTGTCTCTCTTGTAATGTGTTTTATGTGATTTATATTTGCATCGTGTTTATTGTTATTGCTCTGCGATCCTATTTTTCTAACAAATAATAGATTTGTGTTTGTAGTTTGGTTCCAATTATAGTAGTATCGAAAATATGAACATTGATAAATCACGTTGAATGCATAAATTATTTTGTAAGGTTGTTTTGTATACTGAAAATTTTAAGCGGTTTTCTAAAAAACTTAGGGACACTCTTTCTCATTCAATTTTGTTATGAAATATGGGAGGTAGATGGGAACCCTATGTGACAAGACGGTGCACAATTCTTTCCTGTTAATACCTCTCTTACTCCATTTATTTCTTGTGTTCCACCTCTAAAGTAAATTAATTTAATTCCGATAACATATTGTTGTTGAGATTCAAGAATATAGAGAGCCTTTACTGTATAGATATCCTTCACTTCGTATATCACCACATCCACCTTTTATTGTAAGAGAAAAGGAGAAAAATCTCATTACAAAATTTATAACTTAGAAAGAAAAAAAATACTTGTGTTGCATAAAAGAGCAAATGACTCCTTATCCAAACCTGAAGCTCGTTTTACTAGACAAAACCAAAACAACAAAACCACCAATGCTTTTGAAAGTTGTTCCCCAAAAGACTACAGATAGTATATGCACATCTCTGGTTTAGCATAGGTAGGTACACAACCTCAGAATAAGATATTGTGATATGAAAATCCTTCAAATATCTACTTAGCAAAGAGTCCCACACATATCCTAAAAATCAAGTGCAATTACCTCTATCACGTGAATCCATGTTAGTTTGACAAGGATCATTTAATTCCTCCTCTGTAGTCTTCACTCAAAGATGTAGTATTTTTGTATTCTTTTCTTCCAGGTGTGATCACAATTATAAGTGTCGTGTCAAAAGAAATTAAAAATGGAGTTACATTATCCCTATCAAAATTCTATGATAAAAGTGGTTAGAATGTGCTCAAGTTCTCAGCCCCCACACCTTTGATTGAAGTTCAAATTTCATTTATTTATTTTCACTTCTGATAGAGCTTGCATGCAATTTTGGCAGTCTTCCAACTTTCGATGTGAAAGATTATAAACAATATATTTGTATTATTAAGAGGGAAATAATTCCAGAGTAATGAAATATAAGTATATGCAATGACACTCGCACTTAAATTTCATCCTTTAATTATTAAAACTCCTTATTATACAAACACATAAGTTATCCAGAGACAGAGATGGAGAATATATGATGTAATTATTTCCATTATTCTACTTATCACAAAATGTAGGGACTATGTTTTCCACCATGTCATAAAATATGCCATAGGCATGGGAATAACCATTATTCATTACTGGAATTACATTTCCCAAACACTAAAAGTGGCACTACTAACTACTAAAACTAGTCGATACTACACTTACTATACAAGTGAGTGTCTATATGTGTTAGCAAAGAAAATGAGGGCATTAACCCACCCAAACTTACTACTATTCCATGTTAATTAGTATGTCCCTTGTAAAACTATCATCAACAAAGACTTATTAAGAACAATAGATTAAACAATAGAATGGTCTTCCTAAAAAAATATGATAGCATAATTAACCTAAAATTCCACCCCACCACTAGGATATGAAAACCATCATAAAGTTAGCTATATTTGATTTATGTCCATATTACTCGCTTAGGGAAATATTTATTTAAAATCAATGATATTCAAAATAACCTAGTCTCATATTTAACCTTCTATCTAGTTAGGGTTTAAAATATTATATTATTTAGAATACCATTGAAGGTTATAACTATTGGTGAAATGCACGAACTAAATTTCTATTATTATACCAAATAATTCTAGGTAAACTTAATCTAGTACTTTTAAACCCAGATTGTTTGGCTCCTTGGGAAGTAAAGTTGGTCAGGTATTCAATCAATATGTACATTTATAAGAATATACAATTACAATTGCAATGCAGTAAAAAAAACTAGTAATATTAAACTCAGGGTAAAACCAATAATTGGACAAGAAAATTCCATTCAAGAAAACCCTTAAGTACATATACATGAACTATTCAAGGATATAATATTTGAAAGTAAAAATCAAGTCTTTCTCTAAGAGAATCAAACAAGAAATATATTGAAATCACATGATGACATAGTTTCCGTTAATTTGTAAGGATTAAAGTTCAATGATCTAAAAGACTTAGAACATGAGCAGTTAATTAAAAACTCATTAAACTATTCCCATCATAAAACCATAGGATTGCATCAAGAGAAAGATAAACACTAGCAAGACTTTTCCTAAAACTAGGACGCAATAGTTAACTGAGAAAAACCAAAATTTAATAATAACTTAAACATATTAATATGCAAGTTTACACTTGATTCGGGTGGTCTCCACAATTCCCTTCCTCCATGGAAATGAAAAACTAGTGAAGGAAGGTGAAAAACGTCCCCAATACAAAACCCTCAACCAGGCATGACCTATAAATACCATGTATAAATAATTGCATGGAGAACAGGATGGGAACTGAATTCCCAAGCCTCAATTTGTATATCAAAATCATAAATTGAAATAAATTGTGTAATTCTAATCATTAAGACTCCAATATTTGTACAGTGATGAACACAAATCGAATGTCGTGGTTAATTAAGCATGTTATTCACAACTTACTAATTTATGCTAAGTCTAGGCCATAGGTGTTCCACGGAGCCGGTAGCCTCAGCTGTCTCTGTGTAGAAAGAGAATTCGAAAAGAAAGTTCACGCAAAAGAAAAATACAGTCACCCAAAGAAGTAAGCAGGGTTGTGGGTTTAAATGATTACCCATGATAGAAATGACTCTGCAACATCCGAACCATGCAACAATAGTAGAAATGACAAAACTCAATGTAACACCATCATATGTTGGAGAAGGAAAAATAAATAAATAAATAAAATAATAATAATAGAACCTGATTTTTGTTCAAAGGAAATGACTCGAATGGATCCTATTCCTAACAAAAAAAAATGTAGATAAATGAGTAGAACTAGACTAAGGGGGAAAATATTTTCATCACTTGAACTTGACGCGTTTAGAAGTATAAACCATCGCGTCTTAATTTTTTGACTGCAAATGCAAGGGAAATGTGAATTAAGTCAAGACTAACTCCATGAATAGAGAAGTAAAACACTGAAGTAACAAATAGAAATTAAGAAAATTAAACATTACTTTACCTTCAACAAGAATTAATGAATCCAACAGACCCTCCATCGGGTAGCTACAAGGACCGCTTTTGCTACGCTTTTTGAGGTGATTCCTTCTCTTGTAATATCTTGGTTCAATACCAAAAAAAAGATTCTTCATTATTTGCATGTATTAACATGTGTGTTGCTTGATTGAAGAATGCAAAAAGTAATTTGTTTAGTCTTATGGTAGACATACCTCTCTTTTGAAAATCTGCTAAGGTTTCCTTGTAACCAACAGTGCTAGAGGGATTTGAAATTTCTAATGTACATAATGTTTTCTATGTAGTATCTCAATTTAATTGGTACCCTATAGTGGTACTCTATATTTCTTTATAGTAAAAAAAATCTCCAATTAGTAGGATATAAAAAGAATTTTATTTTGGTAAGCTATAGTAGAACCTTCTCTTCATAAGATAAAATCATATACAAAAATTTTTAAAGCTCGGAATCTATGGAGAATTAGGTCAATCATGCTAATGCTTATGTTTCAATCTTACATGAGGGAATCCAAACATGAAGAAACTGACCCCTATAGGGCAAACCTAGTAATCAAATAAACATAGAAGGATATCCCCGTTCTAAATACTACTATCAAAATGATTGTATTTGCTATAAACTATCCTACTAGCAAGCAATGGAAAAACTACATAAATATTCCTATAATGCCGCATATAAAATATAGACCACTATACTAATTAGCATTGGAATTGTTTATACTTGGCTGGGAGAGCCAGGAGCATCCGCCTTTGAGCCATGATTCCCATTTGCTTGCCCAATTCTAAAAAATGGTCCCACAACTTTGTTAAGGCATCGGTGAACTTCCTCCATTTTATCCCAAATTCCATTGATTAGACACATCACCTCTTCCGTTTGTAATTTGTTCTCCAGAATAACCTTCACCATGGTTGTTTTTACTACCCAATAAGGACTTACCATCCTATTACTCTACTCCTATTCCTCCAATTCACAATATTCCATAAATTCTACCACTTGTTCAACATGCATTGGGACATCCAGGGTGAAGGTTGGGCCTGCCACACTCCCTCTCTCCTCTTGCCGTGCTTGTTTTCTGTTGCCACGTTTTCTTCAGGCACGCTTCCTTAGAGCCATGATTTTTTTTTTTTTAACAGAAACAGAAAAGGAAAAATATATTAACAGGTTGTGTACAGCCATTCATTACAGAGGAAGCAAAATATATAATGCCGGCAAATCAAAATTGCTACACAACTGGCTTGTCCTGAAAGTTTTCCATAAAAAAGTGCATATGATCGTTCCAGAATTGCTATTGTCTCGGGTAGTATATACCCTCACAAACTGGTTACATAGAAATATGCAAAGAAACATTATCCATACAAAATTAAAACAGAATAGCCAAGAGACATAAGTTAAGGGTTGCCTCTGAGAGCTCTGGGCTGCACTACCGATTCTTCTTCCATGGGATGATTAGCTGCTTCATTTACTCCGTTAACCCTGCTTCTCTGGTTCATGGTGATGAGCTTCTCAAGGTCTTCCTGAATTCTGTCCACCTTGCCCAGCAGCTCGCGCAAGTTGCTCTCATTATGATCTATACGGGCATCATGGTTGCTAACCTGAAGCGAAGTGTAGCTCATAGTTTCACTCATGCTTTTGATTTCCTTGGCCATTTCTTTATTGTCCATAACCCCAATTGCTGTCATCTCATACAACCTGCTCAGCTTCTTCTTAATGTCGAGCAACCCAGCATTATCACCAGCTTGAGCCATCCCTCTAGAATAGGTCCCGACCCCAAGTCTATATGTGCAAGACAACGTTCCCACTGCCAGACTGTCTTCACGAGAAGGAGCCACTTTACAATCAGAAACCCAGGACGTTGAAGGATAACTACATTGACAGAAGGAGAAGGCAGACAGAGCAAGGCACTCCTTTACAAAGGCACGAATGAGAGGGAGCACATGCGACGGGATTCCCAACAGTCTCCCTCCGCCAACTCCATCAACTACATTCAGAAAGAAACTCACAGAGTCTGGAGAACCAAATCCAAATTCCGGAGCATAATGCAGGAGCAGGTCTTTGCAGGGAAGCGTCATAGAGAAAGGAATGGAGAGGCAACAATCGTGCAAGAGGGTGAGGCAATAAATTGAAGGTCTGCCAGACTTTAATTCAGCTGCAGCCGAGGAGAGAAGGGAAGTCCATGCGGCCACTGGAGGAGGGCATACGGGACACAAAAATGAAAGCAAAGAGCCGCCAAAAGGAAGGGGAAAATGAGGACCAGCTGGAAGGAGGTGGATGAGAGAGGAAAGGCAGTGGGAGAAAAGGAAGAGAGAAAGGAGGGGAGAAGGGAGTAAGCCTAGAAGACATCCAATCTTTTTGTTTAAGGGTAAATACTTCACATTGAAACATCGCATGAAGAGAATGCGGGGAAGAATTTTACAACATCTCGTCATGGAATGAATTTGAGGTAGGGAAGATTTCCATCCTGGCTGTAGTGGCCTTGGGGGAGACTGGCGCCTACATTGGCCATATTATCCGCTTCCTTGTTATTATGTCGAAAAATGTGAAAAACTTCGAAGGATTGGGACATGAGAAGCTTAGCTTTTTTGTACAACCGGCGACATTTAATAGCTCTAGTGGGATACCCATTGATCAGCTTATAGATGACATGCCTAGAGTCGCCAAATATTAAAACCTTCCAGAGCTTTTTGTCTCGAATAAGTTGAAGACCCTGAAGAAGGGCCATCCACTCAGCTTCATTGTTGGTTCTATAGCCTAGTCCCCAGGCAAATCTTTGTTCCACTTGTCCTCCGGGATCCAACAAGATCCCACCCACACCTGCCACCCCTACTCAGAGCCATGATATGTATTAGATTACTTAGTCAATATTCCTTTACCAACCACTTGACACTGTCCTCCAATTGACCAATTTACTTGTCTTATCGAGTATAAACACAAGGGTGTCTTTGAGGGAGATTGTATCTATTTAAATACCCAAACCCAAAGCTATAAGCTTGCCATCGGGAAAAATTCCAATCATGAGCTAAAACTCTTACAAGGATTCCATAATCAATCACACCATAAGTGGCAAGGACGAGCTTGAGCATGGCATATTTCTCCCTATCACCATAATTCCTCGCTTGGATACACTGCCATCTCCTCTGCAGATGAAAGATGGCTCATACTCGATTGTTGCACCCTATATCCAGTACTTCCATCACAGAAATATGAGCATTTGATGTCGTGCACTTATTTCCATCTGAGCTGACTCGTTGCATATTGATTGCACCCTACTATTCGAGTATGGTCCATCTCCTTACACACACACTGAGGGGGGTACTCTTACATCTCCATGATTTAAAATCCACCACCATTAATGAGAAAGAAATCATTAAGACAAATGACACATGAACACTGCCACCCATCCACCCATCCACCTGCTTGGCATGATCAACATTTAATTGGATTATCCTAAACTATTAATGATACTACTTTGTTATAAATATTTTTTCTCCTTATTATAAATATTTTTCTCTTTATTCCATATATTTTAAAAATATATATATATATTATCATGTTTGATATGCTTAACATTTATATTCAATAATGATTTTAATAATATAAATTTATTATTTTATATTATTAAAAGAGTGGTTAACCGTAATGTAAAAGTTTGAATATATCCAGATTTTCATGTTAACGATGGTATCCACAAGGATATGATTTTTTCCTATTTCGAAAATACCTATTACTATATTACTAAGTTATATATGCTTGACATTTATATTTAAAAATGGTATTAATATTATAATCACTTTTAATATAAATTTACTGTTTTATATTGATTAAAAACGATTTAGGTAATATAAAATTCGAATGTATTAATATTTACAAGTACTTCTTTTATTAACATTATAATTAGTTGTGCCCGCACGAGGTTCATTGGCGGTTCACTTGATATGAAGCTACATGTTGTAAATTGGAGGTCACAAGTTCAAATCACACTCGGCTTTACCCATGTCCCATGCTTGCGGGGTGTGTGGGGCACCTAAGGGTATAATGGTAGCAGGAAGGGGTATAGTGGTAGGATCCCTGGACCCCATGTCATATATATATATATATATATATATATATATATAATTAGTTGTGAAATAAATATACATACTATGTTTGACAATCATTGAATATGGTTGATGAAGGACAACCATGTTTAAGTGCAAGACTAAATTATGTAGTTAACCATGTTTGATTATGGTTGTACTATCAATGACCTTGGGGAGGTAGGATTCATTATATTGAATCATTTTTTAATATGGTTGGCCATATTGAACATGTTTGACTATGGTTGGCTATGGTTGACTATGGTTGAGTATGTATGGTTGGGTATGTTTGACTATGGTTGAGTATATGGTTTGATATGTGTTATGATTATGGTTGACCATTGGTTTACTATGTTTTATTCACCATGATAGTGTATGACTATGGATGGACTATACTTCAACAATGTTAATAATTGTTGACTTTGGTTTTGTATGCATTATTTGGTTGACCATTGTTGATTATATTTGACCATGTCTAAACATCATTGACCATGTTTGTTTATGATTATTAGACATAGATTTTTGTAGTTGACTTTAGTTTTAACTATTGTTAACTATGGTTGAGAATGTTTGAATGTTTGAACATGGTCAACCATATTTAACCATGGTTAACTATTATTTGACCATAATTGACATTAGTGAGCCATGGTTGACCTTACTTAACCACAAGTAACATTAGTAAACCATGGTTGGGTTTGCTTAACTATAATTGACAAAATATATATCTAAACACATTTATATCCTCAACTTTATGATAATATACCATTGAACACATAAACATCCTCAACATTAACATCCACAACATTAGAATAGTTTTATATATACCACACAAAACTATCAGTATCCTTTTATATATGTACCATTGGTTGTATGAGAGATTTTTCCCTTGGCCATGCTTCTGGTAAATCTTCTAAACATCGATTATGGTGAACGACCTTGTTTGACCCTCCTAAAATGACTCACTCTATTACACTTTCTTGATTTGGTAATAGGCCTGGACTCCATTGGAACCGAGGTCTTGGTAATGAAGGCCTCGACTCCATTGGAACGGAGGTCTTCATCAATGTGAGGTGAAATATTTATAGGTACAATATCGCAAGGAGGATTAACACAATGATATTGAGGACCAGAGATTTGGATAGGAGTTTGCATATGCGAAGCAATGGATTGTGTAGGTTGACCATAGATAGGAATAGCTTGTGCAGAGTTTTGTGGATAATTTTGTTTGTCTGCATTATCAATTGAAGGAATGGATTGAAGCATTTGAATTATAGTCTGAGGGGCACCAAGTAACTGGACTATAAAGTTGTTCCGACTCTGACCAATTTTGCTCAATGCATGAACAATTACAATTTTAACAAGCCCATGATGATACAAACTATGATGGGCGTTACTAACGTTTCTACGATCTTGGGAGGCCACCTGCATTCTACATTACATACCTCCCTTCACATGTTATCAGCTTTTGAATAACGGTGAGAGGATCCAACCACTGAGGCTAGAACCAGGCCCGAGAAAAACCCTTGCAGCCATTTGCATCTTTAAATGCGGGATTAAAATAGTGGCTACAGGCTTCTCGATCAACTTTTCGGTTCTTAAACCACCTCTTTCTGATGCAAGGTAAGTGAGTGGCTTGGGAAATGGTAACTTTGGATACTACAAAAGAAAACGGACTGAGTCTAGATTTCTTCCCATCGAACCCTACAGAACATTGCATATTAATCTTGTCATCATAACCTTGAAATTGATACAAGAAACCATCCCATCCGTCATTCCTAAAGAGCTCTAGACTAGCTTGATATTCATATAGGCAAAGATGTCGGTTCATGTTGATTTGTGATCATTGTAATGGGAGGAACGAACAATATGGAAAGGGTATAATGTTGAGGATGAAAGACCAAATGAAACAGAGAGAAAATGATAGAACAATACTCATAGTAATTAAAATGTAACCCTTCTCTTGAAAATTTACAGTATCCTTATCTTTGAAATTATTTTAAAAACTCACAATCATCCTTCTATAACAGTTTTAAACTCCTCAAAATGGCTCCCAAAAATTCGATTTTGATAACTAATACCCTTGATATTAAGGACTGGGATTTTAAAACTTTGTACAACCATAAAAAGATGCATCAGATGACATTCAGTATAAGAACCATAAAAAGACATCAGCTGCCATTGATCCTCTGGTATTAAGAACCATGCATGTTTCATTGATCCCTTATTTCAAAACAGAATATTTATGTACATAGCAAATCTATGACTACAGCTCTAACAATATGAACTCAAAAATATTTACTGAATAAATCTAAATCCTGTAGAGAGTTCATACTACCACATAAAAGTGTATAATCTAAATCTTGCAAGAGCGCATACTACAACATAAAAGGTATACTACAACATAAAAATATCCATGGACACAATGAATCTGAGAGAGTCCATAACATGCTTTCATTAGGGTTTTAAATTAAATAATAATGGCTTTTCCATTACAGTAAATCTCCACAAGCTACCCATTGAGAAAAAAAAATGAATATAAACACCGTTCACAAGAAGCAGGTTGGATTTTTACAAATGAACTTAAATGAATAAATAAATACACTGCTAACAAGTAGTAGCGGATTGAATATTACAGAATGAACAAAAATGAATGAATAAACACTGTTAACAGGAAGCAGGTCCCTGTTAAAATCTAAAACACACGAGGAAAGTCACCGATAGCAAAAGACAAAAACAAAGGAACGAACGTAGACCTCATCGTACCAGTGGATACAATTATGAACCCTAATATTAACCATTCTTTTTGTTCATGCTATCCGTAGGTGCCCCACAATATTTTTTGAGAAAGTTCAATCCAAGAGACAGAGTGAGAGAGGGTGAACGTTCATCTTCGTCATCTTCTTCGCCTTCTGGTTCTTGATTCAAATCGAATGATCTCAGCGTTGCTCTTTTTCTTGGAGTATCAGGAGAAGAGATTTGCGTGTCCACCACTGACGAGGGTGAACGCGAATCACAAACACTTGTCTGCGAAGCTGCAGGAAGCATATTCTTCCCTACACCTTCTCCTACTAACTCATGGCCATTAGTTTTCTGTATCGTCTGAGTCCCCAAAGCTTCCCCCCATAGTGACATCCTCATCGGCGGCTGTTGTTGCAGAAGAATTGCGTAGTCTACAAGATTGGTGGGAATGAGATTGGGAATAGAAACAGTATTACCTCTCGGAGTCATGCTGTGATCGCTCGCTCCCTGCACTCCAACTCCGTCACTCATGTAAACGTGCGTCCAGGGATTCAATTGTTCAGAGATATTGCAAGACAGCTTAGCAGGCTGAGAGGGAAACAGAGGAGTCGGAAGTCTGGTAGTTGCGGGTGTGGGGCATCTCTGAATTGAGACAGTGTCGACGTGAAGGGATGAAGCTGGGAAGTTGGTTTTGGCTTTGGCTCCTTTCAGTTTTCTGGCAGCATTGCCATACGCTCTCGCTGCCTCCTCTGCACTTTCAAAGGTGCCCAGCCACTTGCGCTTTCTAAGAGAGGGATCTGTGATCTCCGCCCCATATCGACCCCCTGGTCTTTCTCTCACGCCTCTGTAATTCACTTTTTTGACACCATTCACATCTGCATTGGCCACGCTCTCGCTACGATTCATATCTCTAGGAGCCATTAAGGGACTTCTCTACAGACGGAGCAAGAGGATACCGATAGCTTAACAAACACTCCTGTAGCGAGATTGTCTTGGAAGCCGCTGGCTGCCCTCTCATCTATATATCTCTCGCAACCCATGCAAGCCAGAACACGAATATTGGACCAAGGAAGAATAACTAAATAATGGAAGAAATGATGGCAATGTGTCGATAGGTTACGTGTTTTATGGTCAAAGTCAGATATAATTTTAATAATGGATGAGGGCCTATGCCGTTCATTAGACACCAGCAACTTTGGAATTCGAAGGCAAAATTGATTTTCATGGGCAATTTTGACCATTAAAATTCAGTTATCAATGAAATAGACTATTAAAAACTTATTAATGAGAGGATAAAATGTAAAGTTTTTTTTTTCCAAATTCCAAAGTGGTCACCAAGTTGTTTTCGTATGAATATTGTTTGGAACAAACAAAAATTCTGCTGTCACAATTTAATGTTCAAAGAAGGTTTTTAGAAATTTAATTATAACCTTTGGTGTTTTGATCTCTTGTTAATAGATATGGATAGGTGTTACATTCTTGTTAATAGATATGGATAGGTGTTACATTCTTCCGTCAAATGGTATGTTTATAAGGTATTGAGTGTTAAATGCTCGACATAAAATGTGACTATACATAACTTTTTTATTTAATAGCTTAGTTGTTATGGGTATTTACCATGAATTGCTACACGCTATTGATAAATGTTGTGTGCTACACGTTAACTATGTTTAAAAGCATCTTTAAACCAAAAGAATTCAATAAAAAAAGCTAATTATTTTTTAATTTAATTATTTAATATAAAATATATATAGACCATTCATGAAAATATGGTTAAAGTCGTGAGTTGTTTTTTCTCCCACCGAATTTCGTATATGTATTCATAAAATTTTGTAATGTTCAAGTAGAGGGGTGGATTGGTATCAACAAATCTTGAAAATATGCTTAAATTCATGAGTTGTTTTTTCTCCCACTTGATTTAGTACATGTGTTAATAAAATTATGTAATGTTCAAGTAGCGGGTTGGATTGGTATCAATCTATTCAAATTTATTCACATCCTTTCTTTATGGGTGATTTTTACAAGTAATTCAAAGTTTTTTTTTTAAATTTATCAACTTACGAGTAATTAAAAGTTCTTTAACAACTTATAATTAATATTGAAAAATCAAAGATTATAACAATTAAAAATAATAATTTTACATGTGAGGATCTTGGTTTTGGTATTTTGTTTTTATGTAGGGTTTTAGGTTTACAACAAATCAATGGATTCCTATGAGGATGAGTGTTGTATTTTTTTAAGATCCATGGAATGAATGAAATTTTTGTTTCACATCCTATGCCTTTTTTTTTCAAATGTGAATGATAAGTTGGGATTTATTCTAAGAGGTCTTTTGTTCCGAGTGATTTAGTTCCAAATGATTTTCCAATGGTGTTGGCTACTAATTTCTCTAAGGATTTTAGTGAATTTGGTGGAGGATCCCTTGGGGATAGTGTGTCCCATTCATTTCCACTAGGGTATGTAGGGAAAGTGGGTTTATGCTCTCCTTTGCAAGTCCTTATAGTCTCAAATAGTATCAGTTCTTAGTATGGAGAATATCCAATAGATAGTGGAGGTAATTTGTGCTGAGGATTTTAATGCAAGCACATGTAGCATTACTCAGGATCTAGTTTGCTAGTTTATCCAATCCAAATAGGTATAGTCATATAGTTTTGAAGGTTTTGGATAATGATGTTGATGTCTGAGGCAATCAAGCTTTTGATGGGATTTTGAATCAAGAGGTGACATCTTCTACTGAGCCTAGGGTGTTGAAATTTGGTTTTCATTGATGTCAACTAATGTCAAAGAGGATGTCAACTGATTCAGTTTGATTCATTGATGCCAACTTATTTCAAAGTGGATGCGACATTCCTATGGCAGCTTGAAGAAATATATGGAAGTCACTTTGGAGATGTGTATATGCAAGCAAGAAGTTGAAGGACATGGATGCCAGTTTGAAGAAGTATATCTAGAATTTGCATCCATTCTAAAGAAGTGTGTCCAATGGTACATCATTCATATCCAGTGTGAAGAAGTACATAAGGAGGGCACATCAGGAATATCTAATTTGAATAAGTACATAAGGAATGCATCCTACTACATGTGGTACATGCGCATGTATCAAGTCCACAAATTCATACTCCATCAAGGTAACAACAATCTAAAGTGTTGGTTCAACAAAGGTACAAGTGCGCAAGCAAGTCAAGAGAGGATTCTGGAATGTGCAAGCATTGAATGGTCAAGGATCAGGAGTGTGCAAGCAGCATGGAACAGGCTTATATGGTTGAATAGTCCTGAAAGCATGCAAGTCATCAACAATCATAAGAAGCTTTCAGTTTTTGAAGCGCGCAAAAGTTCCAAGAGGGGTGTAGTGGTTGAAGTCAGTATATGCACAAATTCCACAGCCAACAACACATCAAGTGCGCAAGACAAACAAGTCATGGTACCATAAGGTTAAAATTCCCAAAAAATTGAAGATCATGTATGTGCAAGTTCCGCAAAGCATTGAAACATCAAGTGTGCAAGACTCACAAGTGATGGTATAGCAAAGGTGAAAGTCCCACCAAGTCGAGGACCATGTATGCGCAAAACCTATAAAGAAAGGACACATCAATGGCGCAAAAGATGACATGTGGCAGAAGCACAATCCATGAAGCAAGGAAGAAGAAATGCCACAACCAACTTGTGGACATACAATCCATGCAGGACCTATATAAATAGGGAAGCAAGTTGGAGATTTGAAGTAAGCTTTAGGGAAAGGATTAAAAGCTTCTATGTGGAAGATACAGATTTATATTCGGAGCATCAAGGGCTCG